>JAPMIB010000236.1:0-107843 GCA_034770305.1 Trichogramma dendrolimi
CTCCGGCTGAGGACCCAGTCCCGCCCGCAGAGGCCATCATCGAGCCACCCGTACCGCCGCGTCAAGACCAACCCGACGACGACGTGCTGGTATTGTGTGCGTCCCCGGACTCCAGCGTCAGAGACGAAACACAAAGCGGACCCATGGCAAGCGGTCTCCCGTTTCCGCTGGTTGCCGAGATCCCGAGCCATTGGGACGAGGATGTCGACGAAGGAGCCTTCCCGCAACCGACGTCTCATTGGCCGCCGCCCCGCTTCCCGGCCATGCATAACCTAGGCCTGACGCCCGGCCAACGCCCCCAGGCCCGCCGGGAGAAGCTCGCCGTAGCCATCGAGAGGGAGAAGAAGCTGGGCGAAGCCCTCAACCGCGGCGAAATCACCCCGCAGCTCTCGCCACCAAACGAGGACCCGGAGCGGTTCCAGCGGCTCCTGGCAGCAAAAGAGCGAGCCGACAGCGTCCACGCGAAACGCACGGCCGCTCAGGCCACGGCCCCAGAGCCGACTCCCGCCTCAGCGACAGCCAGGGTGCCGGACACCCGCACGCCAGCTACCACCAGAGCCACCGGTGATGCTTCCGCTGAAGCCGACCGCCACCAGCAGGAACGCGCTCAAGCCAAAGAAGAGGCCCGTCGATGCGATCGCCTGCTGGAGGCTCGCCGCCGGCAGGATCGCCCCGAGCCGCCGAGGAGGCTTACCAGCGCGAAAACCTGGAGCAGGAGCGGCACGCAAGGCGCTGTCCCGAGAGAGCCGAAGCCGGCACGGACACCGACACCTCAGGTGCGCCAGGTCGTCCCCGCTCGACAAGGGAGCACCGAGAAGGAGCCCTGGTGGGAAAGGGCGTACCAGGCTTCCCTCCTTGAAACCGAGCCGAAACGGCGAGGCGCCGTCTTCGACGGCCGGCATCTGCCACGCGACAAGCATGTCGAACCGCCGAAGGGCGGTTGTTTCATCTGCTGGGAGACGGACCACGGGTGACGGGCGTGCCAACAAGAGCCCGAATACGCGTACTGCGGGAACTGCGGGCCGGAACGTGGAAACCCCCGCTGACTGCCCACGGTGCCGGGAAGGCTACCAGCAGTGGCTGCAGAGCCAGGCGCGTCGCGACCGACCGGCCTCGGGGGTCGCAATACTGCGCGCCCAGTCACCGCCGCGCAGCACCGCGACAATCACCGAGATCACCGAGCCGCCCACCGCCTTGGCCACAGGACCTGCACCGCCGACGGCGCTTACCCGCCAAGCTCCGTCGCCCCGAGCTATCAACCGGGCGATCGAGCCTCCTCTCCGTGTAGAGGAACTGGCGCTCGTAGCGCAAGTCGCCATACCGCCGCCCAACGCCACCCGGCCGCCGGTGGCGCAACTCAGCGCGCCACCCGAGCCGGGCACAATCGCGTTCGTCCTCGCCATGAACCAGCTGGCCGAGAACTTGTGCGACGTCCGCCGGAACTTGCTCGCAGCTGTCCGGGCCCCGAAGCGGCCCAACGAAGGTAAGTTGGAGGGGCATATCTCCAAAAAGCGAGTGGCTAAGAACCCCGTCTGATGGAAGGCCCGAGTTAGCGGTGTAACATAAACCTTCTTTTCTGCCCTAGGTCGAGAAGAATGAGAAGGCGAAGCTAGGCGACCCGCAGTACCGGTGCGTCAACCCCTAGCCACCCAACTCAAACGGAGCGATGTAGGTGAAAAAGGTAAGCTATCAGTTGAGTTTTTCCCTCAAGCTTGCACGACATCGTCTTCCCTTGGCGCGACCTAAGTAGGTCGCGGGTAAGGTAGGGGGTGTGACGTTGTGCCCTCGGCAAGCGTCGTAGTGTCGGCTACGAGGAGCGGAATAATCAAATAATGATAATTCACGAATTTGCGCCGCACTGTTTCAGGTTCCCTGCTCTGTACGAAGTGACGCGAAGCCGGCCTCGCGAGACCACTGTGGCGCGCGAACGTAAACACTGCAATGTTTACGTTCGCACATCCCGTGCAAGCGAGGCCCGCTACGACTTGTATAGGCGACGCGCGGCACGCGTGCCGAAGATGAGCGAGACGATCAAAGCGAGCTAGCGGACGACGATCGTACACATTGATTTGGACCGCTATAGCGAGCAGAGCTCGACCCGTGCGACCGAATAGTTTTTTTTTTTAAGTATTGTTGTAGAGGAGTAGTCAGAGTTTGAGAGTGTCTTTGGAGTGTAGAGTGTTGTGTACGTATAGGTGTAAAGAGTGTGTGGGTTGTAAGTGTCGTCTGAGGAGTGCTGTTGGTGCATACGCGAGTATCGAGTGTGCGTGCTTGCGATTCTCGCAGCGCACCAAGCCTCATCGCCACCTTCGCCCGAGTCTTCATCCGGCCCGTCCAGCTGCGTCGGTGGCCAACAGACGTGGCCCGAGACACCGCGCGATCTGCGTGATCCCGGCGTCGAGATAGTCCGCCGTGTGGTTGTGGTTTTCGTGCGCAAGACACACGTGAGTATTTTTGCGTGTACTTCTCCGCGCCTCGTGCCGACCCTCGCGCGACAACGCAGCTCGCGTGCCCCACTGTGTGAATGAGAGTGTACGTAAGAGAAAGATCAGTGTCAATAAATTGTTTATATTACCCTACCTAAATAAACCGTGTTGTTATTTAATTACCCGATACAATATTTTCCTCTCTCTCTCGCGTTTTCGACGTTTTCAGCCATTCCATAGAGGTGCAGTGCCGCAGATCAGTGGAGTCCCCGCTCCCTACCCGTCGGCGTTCCCTCTCGGAGGCAAGCCGAGCCCAAGACCCCGACGACCGCGAGACTTTTCGTGCCCTATCCCTTTTTATTTAGCTAGCCAGACCCTGGTCAGCGACGAGCATCCGCTCGTCTGGCGCGCCGTTCATCGGCAAAGCCGACCAGGACAAGGAGAAGTCGTCACGGACGGTGTGCACGGGGAAGCCACCGTCACACCGGTCAATACAACTGGTAAGCGGCCTGCATCGTCACCGCTGGTGACTCGCGCAACACCCAAGCGCCATGCCGTGATGGCCGCATCTAAGAGACTTGACGAGGACAACAACGATGTCGGAGACAAGACGGATTTGTACTTGTCGACCATCGTCGTCAACGCCAGCGCAATCAGACGGCAACAACAACATCTGGATCTCGCGCCTGGCAACTGCCAAGCCACGGCCAGCGCAGCGAAGAGTTCACATCGACCAGACGCAATCGTCATCAAGGCGAAGATGCGTCTTCGTATGCCGACATCCTGCGAACTCTCAAGCGAACCCGACGTTGCAGCAATCAGTCGGGAGCAGCGTCCAAAACATCAGACGCAGCTGCGGGGCCCTGGTGCTGCAACTGAAGAAAAACGTGGACAATGCCTCCACTCTTGGCGCGAAATTGGACCAAGTCCTCGGTGACGCGGCCACTGCCAGCGCTCTACAGCATACTACCATGATCGAGATCAGGGATCTCGATGAGTGTGCCACCAAGGAGGAGATCGCCAGCGCTGAGCACATCGCTGGGCGCCCCGAGCCTCAACAAGGAAGTAGTCAGGACACTACGGAAAGCGTACGCTGGAATGCAGGCGGCTGTCGCCGCGCTCCCGGACGACCTAGCCCCAAGGCACTGAAACTCGGCCACATACGGATTGGCTGGGTCAACTGCCGCATCCGTGGTCGCGAGGATGCTCCGCGCTGCTACCGCTGCTGGAGCCCCGGTCGTCTCAGCCCGCTGTAAGGGACCTGATCGCTCGGGCACTGTTTCCGCTGCGGACAAGCAGGCCACCAAATAAAGGACTGCAAGAACAACCCAATGTGCGTTCTCTGCCGAACAAGGCGTTGCCCACGACCATGCGTCCACAGGCCGTACTGCCCTCTTGCACAGAAGAACACTCAAGCCCGCCGATGATGAGGATTATACAGCTTAACCTCAATCACTGCAAGGCTGCTCAGGATCTCCTGAGCCAAGCCATCCGTGAGCAGCGCATCAACGTGGCCATAGTGTGTCAGACAAGAACCTCGATCCACCCTATACATGGCTCGCCGATGCCAACAGCCAAGCCGCCATCTGGGTGCAGGGAGGTAGCCTGGTGCAGGAGCACCCGGCAAGAGCGCGTCCTTTTTCACCTGGGCCCGTATCAGCGGAATCTTTTTTCAGCGTCTACGCACCACCAAGACTCGCTGATGTAGAATTCTCCGCTCTTCTCACCAACATCACCGAGGAAGCCCGGGCAAGAGACCGCTCATCATTGCTGGCGACTTCAACGCCTGGTCAACGGAGTGGGGATGCCGAGCGACGAGACAGCGCGCCACCACTCTCCTGGACGCGCTCGCCCCCCTCGAAGCTGTACTGCTGAATACCGGAGATACACCAACATTCACCGGTGCACTGGGCTACTCGGTCGTAGATCTCACCTTCGCCAGCGACACACTCGCCCCAAGTTACATCATGGGCCGTAAGCGAGCTCTACACGCATAGCGACCATCAGGCTATCGTGTTTGAGATAGAGATCGCCAGACCGCCTGGACCCGCGACGCGCCAAAGCTGCAAGTGGAACGCGCGCAGCCTCGACACGGAGTGCCTCACGGCCATGATGGCCGGTGCCGCGGTTCCACCCGGGCCTACAGAAGAGATGGCAACGGCTCATGGCTGCCATTACCAGTGCATGCGACGCGTCTATGACCAAGGCAGGTCGACGACGTCGTCGTGGCGCAGTATACTGGTGGACAAGCGAGATCGCTGACCTCCGGCGCTCATGTCTGCGAGCGCGAAGGCTTGCCCAGAGAGCGCGTGGCCGGCCAAATGAAGACGCCTGCCGAGCGAGCTATACCTCCGCCAGACGTCTCCTGCGCGCTGCTATCAAGACCAGCAAGCGCCTATGCTGGAACAAACTGTGCGACGAGGTCAACGAGGACGTATGGGGCAAACCATACGAGACAGTCATGTCCCGTCTCAGAGGATCGAGAGCAAATTCACCGAGCTCACCGACCATGGTGCGCCGCATAGTGGCTGCTCTCTTCCCTCGTGTGCCTGACGAGCCAGCTCTGCCACCACCACTCCAAGCAGGAGCAATTGTACCAGCCGTCACCATGGAAGAACTCCGAGGAGCATGCAGGAGGATCAAGGATAACACTGCGCCTGGGCCGGACGGAGTACCAAACGCCGCTATCAAGATCGCCATTGCCACGCACCCTGACATCTTCTTGCAGTGTCTGCGAACCGGTGTCTTTCCCGCGTGCTGGAAAAGACAGAGGCTTGTCCTGCTGCCAAAGCCAGGCAAGCCACCCGAAGAACCATCGTCGTATAGGCCGCTGTGTATGCTGACACAGCGGGCAAGATTCTCGAAAGAATCATCTGTGACCGCCTCGAAGCCACTACTGAGAGCCCTGGGGGCCTCTCAGATCACCAGTACGGCTTTCGGAAGGGGCGATCGACGATCAACGCCATCGAGAACGTCATCGCCACCGCCCGAGAGGGGCAAGAGATGGAACCGCGGCACCAAGAAGTACTGCGCCGTGGTCACCCTCGACGTGAGGAACGCGTTTAATTCGGCTCGGTGGAACAACATCAACGCCGCGCTACGCCGAATGCGCGTACCTGAGTACCTGCTGAGAATAATCAGAAGCTATCTCTCAGCGAGGCTGCTTGATTGCGATACGGACGACGGACCAGAGACCCACAGAGTCACAGCAGGCGTTCCGCAAGGATCTGTCTTGGGGCCCATCCTGTGGAACGTCATGTACGACGCCGTTCTGCGCCTCAACTTCAGAGGCAACGTAAGGATCGTAGGCTTCGCGGACGACATCGCCTTGGTGGCCGTGGCCAAGCACTTGTGGCAGATCGAACACGATCTGAACTCTGCCATCGCGCAGGTGCGTGGCGCGCTTCAAGATCTCAGCCTAGAAACGGCTGACCACAAGACCGAGGCCCTTCTCATCAGTAGCAGGAAGAAAATGGAGACCATCACCATCACAGTGGGCGACTGCAGCATAATGTCGACCCCCTGCATCCGCTACCTGGGCCTACACATCGACTCCAGGCTGAGGTTCGACCAACATCTCCGAATCGTCAGCGAAAAGGCAGCAAGAGTGGCTGGAGCCCTCGCGAAGATCATGCCCAACATCGGTGGGCCCAGAAGTAGCCGACGCGTGCTCTATGCCCACGTCGTCGACTCGATTCTCCTGTATGGAGCCCATCTGGAGATGCGACGGAGACGCAGGCCTACATACGCCAGGCAGAGTCGGTACATCGACGAGCCTGCCTGCGCGTGATCAGCGGGCGACCACACGTCTCCTACGACGCGACGTACGTGATATCCGGCGTACCACCGCTGGCGCTACTAGCGGATGAGCGAGCGCGCATATACCAGCGCCGCCCCGAGGATGTCAAGGAGGAAGAAAGAAGAGAGACGCTGAACAGGTGGCAGGACCGGTGGGACCGGGCCTCAAAGGGCCGATGGACACACCGGCTAATCCCGAACATCACGGAATGGGTCGAGAGGGGACATGGAGAAGTGGACTACCATCTCACACAACTCCTGTCCGGGCATGGCTACTTCAGAAGCCATAGCCAGCGCTATGACAACACCCTTAGCGCTCTCTGCCCGGCCTGCCCAGTCACAGTAGAAGACGCGGAGCATGTGTTCTTTCGCTGCCCGCGATTCCACGAAGAGGGGAGAGACTCCAACAAGTTCTCCAAGAAGAAATCGAGCCTGAAAACATCGTCAGGCTCATGCTCGAACCGCAGGCAATTGGATGGCGGTAGCGTCTTTCGCGCAATCAGTCGTCTCCAGACTGAGCAAGAGGCACAAGAGGCGTAAAAAACGCGGACGATGCTGTAAGAAGAAGACGCTTCTGGTTCCCGAACCCCTAATCACCGTAAGGTGGACGGGGGATGTACGGAAAAGACACAGATGTAGCAGAGAAGCTCTATAGAGTCCACCGAAGTAATGTTTAACGACGGTTCCCGGTGGGGTACTCGTTTCGAAGGGCCACTGGCTGCAGAGTTCACTCTGCCCACGTCCACAAAAAAAAAACACACACACACACACACGATTTATACGCACCCCCATGCACGAACATAC
The DNA here is from genome assembly GCA_034770305.1 of Trichogramma dendrolimi. Taxonomy (NCBI): domain Eukaryota; kingdom Metazoa; phylum Arthropoda; class Insecta; order Hymenoptera; family Trichogrammatidae; genus Trichogramma; species Trichogramma dendrolimi. The sequence continues at coordinate 7,029 of JAPMIB010000236.1, forward strand.
ATGCATAGAATCATACGATATCCACACCCTCACACATACACATTCAGCCATGCACGCACGACACTGCCACACCAACGAATACATAAATCTACATACTCGAAATTCACACTCACACGTAAGCATACGACATATACACTCGCACTTATACATATTCACTAACTCAAGCATAAAACATATACCCAGGTATATTTATACATTCAGGCATTTAGCGTCCTCAACACATTTCTGCACTCATTCTTAAACATAGATTCATACCAGCATGCTATATCTACATTCTTGTAGATTTCATAATGGATGGATCACACTAAAATATTTGCAAACATTACAATGACTCGATACATACGAAATTGCACCCAAATTCCAAACTTATCCATATGTACTATATTTCCCCGTGAATTATGTGTGATGATTATTACTAATATTTCTTATAGAAAACAAATTAGAAGAGCCATGCCAAGTTGAATTGAGCAATAATAATGATTCAGAATGTTCTTTCGAATCTGTTGACCTATGTTTAGCAGTCCTGTTGTCGTAAGCGGTTTTTCATGTTGGAATTGTATATTTACGCTAAACATAGATTTCAGTAGCTTTACAATCTGCTTTTTTTTATTCAGCAACTATCTACTCTGCCATTGGACGCTCCGAATTCAAATACTGAATCTTCATTCAGTGGAAGTGAGCAATATAACTGTCCTACTTTAAACAGAAGTATTATAGATGAGACTGGACCAATCTTACAAGAAGAGAGAAAACGTCATTCATCGTTGGAGATTACAAAGAAAATAAGGCTTGCTCAGTAGTTATAAAAAAAATAGAAAAAAAGAAGCGCTGCAAGATGTGTAACTAAAGTCACATTTAAAGGTAATTTTTCTTTTCATTGTGAAGTGTGTCTCGGTGTGCTATCAGGCTTGATTCTAGTGTAAATATCTCCTGGCACATATCACAAATGTATTTTTTGTCGTTTGAAACAACAATGTCATGTTCACTTGAATTATTTTTCGTGACAACTTCCTCGGATTTCTTCTCACTTTTATTCATTTTGGGGCCTAAATTAAACTATGAATGCTTCTAATCAGTGCCAAAGAAAATTAATGAGTATAATTGATCTTTTGGTATTATGGCTTATTTCATCGGTGAAGACAACATTCAAACTACTTTGTTTTTCCTATAAGTCAGTGAGTCGCGGAACTACGACGAAATAGTATATTACGTGCCTAGGGAGCGAAAAACTGGAAAGCCTCAGAGCATGTGTAATTATCGTCCGAGGCGAAGCCGAGGTTGATAAACACGAGCTCTGAGGCTTTCTTTTCGCTTCATAGGTGCGTATACTTTTTTCATGAATCCCCCAGCAGAAATTAACTTTTTCGTTTTGGCCGCCGGGACGAAAAAGGTTAGTTTCGGCTGGGGTAGCATGAAAACATTTTTGATCGTATTATTTACAATCAAGTTACCGATTCATCTACTGATACTTACAACATATAAACACATTTAAAATTGTAACTTAGCGACGATTCGTTCGAGGAATTATTTGGTCTTCTAAACTAAGTACCTGTAACATTTCTCGACAGGCAACATCGAGTTCACCCAGAAAACATTGAGTAAATAGGTCTTGATACTCTAAAAAACATAATCACATTTCTTTCATACTCCAAAAATGTAGAATACAAGCAGAATAACACGAGGAAATGAAATTCCAACTTTGTGTCCTTATAAATCCGTGAAGGGTGGACCTAGAGGCTGATTTTTACTCTTTAAAAGTACACACTCTTCTCGAATTTTTTCCAGTACTTGAGAAAAAGAGCGAGTAGCCGAGCGCCTATATATTTTACAGTTAGAATTATTAATATTCCAACCAGGCGTGGGTCGCGAGTACATAAATTAATAAATCGAGTGGCGCCTGTAGCTCAGCTTCGAGCTTGTCGTCATACACACAACACCTCTGCGAGCGCGTATCGCATTACTTACGAGTTTTTCGAGGTGCAGGCCTCGCTCACGCCTATTATATCTGTATAGTATGTTTCAAACGCGCTCCGCGCGTGTTAATTTTTTTATTCGTGTTTCAAGGTTAGTTTAAGATTCAGAAATAGTAAGTTTCCTACGTGCTTCGCGCGTGTCTTTTTTTTCATTCGTGTGTTTTGAGGTTACTTAAGTACTAACTGTCGTTGACAGTTAGCAGCGCAGGCGCTCGTGTCGAGTCGGCTTGCATCGGGCGTCGTCGTCAGTGTCAGCCAATCAGTGGTCGTTTTACGCGGCTCACTTATCGGCCGTTCTCTTTTTATAAGTAATATTATTTATTATATTATATTGATATTATATAATATATAAATATCCCTCTTAAAATATTAATATAAATACAATACAATAATAGTAAAGTCATCAGATTTGAATTGGGACACTAGTTCGCGGCATGTAGGGGTCGCTCTACTTTTAGTCTTAAAGTCAAGTAGTCGACCAATGAGAGGCCGAATAGATTGGCTTCACTTTTAGGTCATCACTTTTTTAAGAAAGGATTTAATAATATATAATCCTCTCTTAAAATATATAATATAAATACAATACAATAATAGTAAAGTCATCAGATTTGAATTGGGACATTAGTTCGCGGCATGTAGGGGTCGCTCTACTTTTAGTCTTAAAGTCAAAGTAGTCGACCAATCAGAGGCCGAATAGATTGGCTTCACTTTTAGGGTCATCACTTTTTTAAGAAAGGAAAGGATATATAAATATCCTCTCTTAAAATATATAATATAAATACAATACAATAATAGTAAAGTCATCAGATTTGAATTAGGACATTAGTTCAAGGCATGTAGGGGTCGCTCTACTTTTAGTCTTAAAGTCAAAGTAGTCGACCAATCAGAGGCCGAATAGATTGGCTTCACTTTTAGGGTCATCACTTTTTTAAGAAAGGATCGTATCGTATCGATATTCGACTCGAATCGCCATCAGCAGCAGCAGCAGCAGCAGTTATAACATGCAACACATGACCGTCGGCTGCTGTAAAACACATCGATACAAATATGAAAAGTAAAAACGAGCTCAAGAGCGCTGGGCATATACAAGCCGAGGTAGGATTCGGGGGATTTTTTTGCTCTTCGTTTTCCCTATTCTGGAACCTAGCCGCGTGGATTTACTTTTACACGTACATACGAATCGTCGTGTGCGCATCGATATATCATCTGAATCTGTCCTACTGATCCGATTGCAGTTGACGGTCTCGTAGCTGCGCGCGGCCAAAAATCCAAAATAAACGTAGTAAATCTACCTATACATTGTTACATATGTACGCGACGATTCACTGCGAGAGGGTGTGGGTCAGACGCAGAAGACTATAATGCAGACAATTTTTTTTTGGTCTCCGTTATAAAGTATCGAAATTCCACTTGTAATCTCGCGAAATCGAGTCACGTAAATAAGTAAATATTGTAATAAAGCTCTCGCTATATAGACGTTTTTGTGCACGATGTGTGAGTAAAATAAATAAAAGTGCCAATTTTTTTTCGTCACATCTCGCCAGTAGTACAACGATAGAACAATTGTATGCAGTTGAGCTGATGCTACTGTTTAAAGAAACATTAAAAGTCTCTGTCTGTTGTCGCGTACAAATTACATTGTCGAAGATGCTCGTAAATGCGAGGCGTGCGATTACCGCCATAAGGTATCCAAGTCCGTACTGATATTCGTTACGAAACGGGAGCTCGGCTTAAGGCAATTACCGCGCGAATCGAACATCATTTCTTAAATAAACGTACAATGAATGATGAAAACATGTATCGAGACTCTCTTATACAGTAATGTATATACTAAGCGGAGTTGAATTTTGCTGCTTGGGAGTTTGGCCACCCGACATCTAGAGTAATCGGGCGTAACTACCGAACTCCTCTTAGGACGTCGCAATGTTTACTTTTACTTTCTCGGGCGAGCGTTTAAATTTCGACTCGCTTCTAACAGTGAGTGCAGCACACGTGACAAATTTAATGTAAAAACTAATTCGTTACGATTTCAATGTCGCACACGCTTGACTCTATATAGCGTCGTTAACAGCGCTTAACACTGTGAAGGCCCGATCCTCATCCCAGCTTTATTTTTCCAGGTCAAAAGCCGCGCGCGAACCCATTGCGTTACGTAAAAAAAAAAAAGACATAGGTCGTAACTGTTTACATATGAATCAAGGTAATGAAACTTACGGGTGCATTTTATGGGTTTAATACACGTACGAGACTTGGCTGTGTGTATGTATGCGCATGTATACTAGACATATTACATGAACACATCAATATATTATCGTACGCATACAATCATACACTGAAATTCATAAATATAAACATGTACGCGAAGCTGTAAGATTTACAAAGTGTGCGTCGTAATGTATTGTGTCGTTCGACCGAGCAACACGCTCGTGCATCGATAGCGGGAGAGAGTCAAGTGAGCGAGAGAGATACAGACACACGACGCTCTTGTATATAGCCGTTTCATAGACATGAGCGCGAAGTACTACATAGCCCGCGTTTGTGCCGCAGCAGAAGCGAACTAGCAGTAACTCGACACTGCTTAGCGTCGACCAATCGCAGCGCGAAAAGCAAACAGACGCTACTGAGACTAAAAACCCACGATTATCGCGCTCGCTCGCTCGTTTTTCACGGATTCACTAGTCCAACGAGACATAAGACGTTACACATCAAAAAAAGATTTATTTTGGACGAAAAGTTTTATGGTACATGATATTGTATGCTCGTCATGGGGAAAATGGGGTTGGATGCCTGCTATTGTAACATCGAAAACTGCTGAGAAACTAAGGATGAGATTTTTCTCTTACGATGGCATCTTTAAAATTAGTAATAAAAATAAAGTTTTGCATTTTAGATATAAAAATACAGAGGATGTAAAAGTATCAGCAAAATACAAATCGCAGTTAGATAAGCTCTTGCTTCCATGAATCAGTATCTAAATAAGGAAAAATATTAAAATCAAAATATTGTGTTCGAGTTACAAGCTGACTCATAGTTCGTCCTAGAGACAATAAAAAAAGTTTAGTGATATTTGTGATTCTTACATAATTTATTTCAACACCTTTCTTCTACACACGCAGAAACTACACAAATCAGCTCATGCATGCATCCAGAAATTCAAAAATAACATACACACAACAATTTCGCACCTTCACGCACAAACATACACGCCTACAAGCACACGACTTTCATACCCTCTCGTATACACATTCACCCACTCAAGCACGACACCAACACATCTACACATACATATACCTACTTAGGCTCATTAAGGCTCATGCTTGAGAGCAAGCCGAACTGGCTCGCGGTTGCTTCCTTTGCCCCCTCAGTGGTAACAAGACTGAGGGATGAAGGAGTGGACTGAAGGGGATGACCGGACGATGCGGCTAGAAGAAGACGCCACCCCACCCAAGCTCTCATGAAGAGCATAATTCCAATCCCTCCACCCCCGTGAAGTAATTCTTAACGGCGGTTTCCGCGGGGATGGAACAAAGGGAAATTGTTGTGGATGTATCTACATAACCTATGTAAATTCTAACCCAATATGTTACATTTGCTACCTAATGTAAACTTCTCTTTTCTCTTTTTACTGAATAACATATATATTAATACATCCAAAAAAAAAATACATATACCTACATATCTAGCTCTCCATCACTGGTGCGACGCGCGGTAGCCACACTCTTCCCGGTGGTAATCGAGGAGCCCATCCCACCACCAGCAGTTCCTGACGGAGAAATGGCGCCCGGTGTCTCCCTGGAGGAGCTCCGCAGAGCGTGCCGAAAAGTTAAGGAGCACACAGTCCCCGGACCAGATGGTGTGCCGAACGCAGCGCTGAGGATCGCGGTGGCTGCTCGCCCTGACATCTTCCTCCGAGTGTTCACGGCGTGCATGAGGAGCGACGTTTTCCCGAGGCGCTGGAAGTGACAGAGACTCGTCCTGCTGCCGAAGCCGGGTAAACCACCCGATGAGCCTACCTCCTTTCGGCCAATATGTATGCTGGACGCGGTAGGCAAGATGCTGGAAAGGATCATCTGCGACCGCCTACAGGTCTTCACGGAGAGCCCGTCCGGGCTCTCAGATCAACAGTTTGGCTTGCGGAGGGGCCGTTTTACGATCGATGCCATCGAGAAGGTCGTCTCCACTGCCCGTGAGGCGCTCAGGGGCAGGAGGTGGCTCGGCGGAAAGGAGTACTGCGCCGTCGTGACGCTGGACGTCAAAAACGCGTTCAACACGGTGCGGTGGAACAACATCCTCACCACGCTGGAACGCATCGAGACGCCTGCTTACCTGCTGAAAATAATTGCCAACTATTTTCAAGACAGAGTGCTGGAGTGCAGCACAAGCGATGGGCCTGAGGCCGGCAGCGTCACGGCGGGCGTGCCTCAAGGGTCAGTCCTCGGTCCGACACTGTGGAACGTGATGTACGACTCCATCCTGCGCCTCCACCTGCAGCGCAGTGTCAACATCGTAGGCTTCGCGGATGGCATCGCGCTGGTCGCGGTGGCCAAGCACCTATGGCAGGTCGAAAACCACTTGAACGTCGCTGTTGCACAGGTTCGAGAGGTGCTCTTGCGTCTCGGCCTGGCCACCGCTGATCAAAAAACGGAAGTCCTGCTGCTCACCAGCAGAAAGAGGTTGGAATCAATCACCATCACAGTGGGGAACTGCCACATCGAATCGACTGCCTACATCCGATACCTGGGCGTGCACATCGACGCCAGACTGCGATTCGATGTGCACCTGGCAAAGGTATGCGAGAAAGCGACGAACGTGGCTGGAACTCTAGCAAGAATCATGCCAAGGACCGGCGAACCCAGGAGCAGCCGAAGGAGGCTGTACGCGAATGTGGTTGACTCCGTATTGCTCTACGGGGCCCCCATCTGGAGCAGCGCCACAGAGACGCAGGCGTACTGGCGCCAGGCGGAGTCAATACACCGAAGAGTGTGCCTGCGCATCATCAGTGGACGCCCGCATCTATGGCACGACCATATAGGCTCTACCATCGCCGTCACGACGATGCGGGCCGAGACGACGAGCGCGCGGAGACGCTCAGAAGATGGCAGGTCCAGTGGGACCAGTCGACAAAAGGAAGATGGACGCACAGGCTGATCCCGGACATCAAGAGATGGGTGGAACGGCGACACGGCGAGATTTCATACCATCTCACGCAGTTATTGACCGGGCATGGCTACTTCAAACATCAAAGCCAGCGCTACTACAACAACACCAGCGCACAGTGCCCGGTCTGCCCCGATGCAACCGAAAACGTGGAGCACGTATTTTTCCACTGCGTGCGTTTCGAGCGCGAGAGAGAAGAGGCGCAGATGCGACTCACCGAAAGGATCGAGCCGGAGAACATCGTCCGGCTCATGCTGAGAGACCTGACAAGTTGGAATGCGGTTTCCACCTTTGCGAAGTCAGTAGTCTCAAGACTAAGGCAAGAGGCAGGCGAACATCAAGACCTGTGACGATAAAATTCCAAAGCAAAAGATGGCAGTTGTAAGGCGGCCGGGGTCCACACTGAAGTAATGTCTAGCGACGGATTCCGGTGTGGACTCTCGGCTGCCAAGATGACCCCTGGTCCTCCGAAGTCGCAGTCTTTTATTTGTTATCACATGTACAAAAACTTATGCTAAATAAAGGACATTTTTTTTTACAAAAAAAAAAAATATATATATATATACCTACATTTATATACAAGGATTGCCATTGAAAACAGGCAATTTTTTTCGCGATCGCGAGTCTACTTAGCATACGTGAATTTGATTCGCATACCGACGCATTACGTAGCGAGCTCACTTCCAAAGCATTTATCAAACGCATTGTAGCGTCACTTCATTAACGTGAATATTATTTCCTGGTGGTAATGTCGTGCTGTTGCTCCATTGATTGGCTTGGGAACGGACGATGAAATCTTCTTCGATGGACAGTATTCGCGGGACCGATGGATGTTGACCTTGACCTTGCTCGTTGAAACCATCCCCAGGAAGTTGAGCCGAATTTGCTTGCCCCGATGAATGAATAGGAACGACAGATCCAATGACATCGTTTTCTTGTCCCCTTGGCGGAGGCGAAGTGGCGTTGTTTATAACCTCATTTGGACTCGTCGTAGAGGGTAGCGAAAGTTGTCCCGGGACTCCTCAGGAGAACGGCGGACCTTTCTTTGGCACAGGAGCTGTTGTAGGATTTTTCCTCGTCCGTTTGGCAGGAGGTTGTTCAGCATCCTTTGACGATTGCGTCTTACGAGAGCCTTTGCGGGGAGCCATATCGACTCACAAAAAAACATTTTCAAAATATTGATCAACTTGAAAATAACGAAATTTCCGGTGTTAATTTCGCGCGGGTTTCGGCACCAAAATTGTTTAAACACATATTTAAACCTTATTAAAAAATCACACACACACACACACACACACACACGATTTATACGCACCCCCATGCACGAACATACATGCATAAAATCACACTACATCCACACACTCACACATACAAATTCACCCACGTACGCAATACACAGACACGCCAAAATATAAATAAACATACATATTCAAACAACATACAGACGCATATAGACCCTCCCTTTTAACCTACACGCATGCAAGCTCACGACATACACGCCCTCACACACTGAAAAAACAGAACACCATATAATACAACAGCGCCACCACGTATCGTTAGGTACCACTGCTTTTATCCGTGCACGCACGTCGATTTGTGACCGCGTTGTAACATCGTCAATCATCGTGTGGTGTACACGCTGAAGTCGCCGGTGCGCACGTTGTTTTGTCATGCGAGTTAGAGCAGGCACGTGGTTTTGCCATGCGAGTTTGAGCGCGCACGGTATTTTCTCGTGCGAATTACAGCACGCACTTCGTTTTCGTGTGTGAGTTCGCGCCGTACAACTGATATAAATTGTAACCTAAAATTAATACTCTTATCGTTTGTGAGTGTACGTGAAATAGTTTATAAATATTTTTTCACTGCGTATACTTACAATGGATACTCGAGTGGATGAGCTGTTGAAAATTTACTAATTCTACATCCTATATGCATAATTTCAGTTAACGAAATTTCCTACTCTAAGTTTATCTCTTTGACAAACGACGATGTAGATAGCATTATACCCGAAGGTCATGATTCTTACAAAAATAAATTAAAAACTTTCTTAGAATTATATAAGAAAACATTAAATGTATCAAAAGATAAGCAAGTTCTTTCTGATGTTACAAATACAAGTAATATTAATTGTTATATCAATTCTACGGGTGAGAATGAAGAATCAGAATTCATTGAATTTCGTGATTACGAAAACCAGTACAGTCAAAGTAATTTCAATTCATATTTTTTGTTCATTAAAATAACGTTAAAATTATGTACTATATAATCGTTCAATTTATTTCATTTGCATAAACAGTTCAAAAAAATAAAAGGATGTACAAATTATTAAATAATCCTGATAATTTATGGGGTCATATTATATTGCATTACTTTGCACACACCGGTGACATTTCAAGTCTAAGAGATTATTTATGTGAGATCATCATTAGTGCAGAGTTGTCAAAAACAGAAAAAACTAATACACCATTTCAGTAAGGATTTTATAGCACTGTGTGGCATAAGTTCACATTTATGGCACGCTTTTCGGTGGCATAAGTCGCACATTATGGCACCGCTACGTTCGCATCGCACTCGCATACGCTCGTGCGCTAACCTCACTTTGCGGTACCAGAAAGTGCGACTTATGCATCGGAAAAGGGGGCATAAAAGTGAACTTAGCACAGTGCTATAAAATTTTGTACGATACTCGTGCCATGGGGACACTTTTCGGCCCAGCTATTAGGGCCCTCGCTACGCTGGGGCCCTAAACTACGCCGTGCCAAAAAGTGTTAATTATGCCACTAGTATCGTAAAGTACTATTCCTTATATTACACGTTCAGCTACGTTACTTGAGTATGATGATTATTTTAATTTTCAGCTTGCATCCCACTTTATTAACCAACCTGGCTGAAGAAATAGTCGAATTTTTTCCATGTGAAAAAGTCAATCTATATTATCAAGCTGGTTTTTCGTTGCCAGGAGTAAAAACATTAATTGATCAAACAAAAACTGAATCATCCAGCAGGGTTAATGCAACAGGAAAATTACAGAATGCTTATTCAGTACAGCGTGGCAATGTACGTAAAAAAACTAATTTAAAAATTTACAAAGCTGTCTCAAAATCAAAAGTATCAACAACAACAACTATTGTTGAAGGTAATGTAATCTTAATTTTGATAATTTAATGCATAGTTCAGCATTAATTAAATGTTTTTATGCTATTTTTAGATTCTGCTATAAACCTTGACTTAAGTTGTCTATTGGTCAAAGCCACAGATTTGAAAGAGAGTGAAAAATTGAAAATAAGTGAAACTTGGGTCGAGTCATACACTTATAGAAAAAAGTTTTATAACGAGAAAGGATTGAAACTAATTAGAAAATTTAAAGTGTTGGAATCAAATATTGCAGCTCAATTGGTAACTAGTTTGTTAGTAGTAATTAATTTGACTGAACTTTCATGTGCATTATTAATTTCAGATTGCTTATGATTTTAAAAGAACCTTCGACCACAAAGAAGAGTTTCAAAACAATCTCACAAATAATTGGACCAACACCTCTAGTCTCCTTATCGAATATGCTAGAAATACAGTAATTGGGTTAAAAAAAAACTTCCACTTGCTGATAAAGAGTTAAATGGGGATTACATTGAAGTTGACTACTCAGATTTATGTGACGTTTTTATAAAAATTAAAAGCCCTTTGAATTCAAACGGTATGTTATAATTTTCAATATACTCTGAACAGCAATCTCGCTTATAAGTATCCTCTTATTTATAAATAATTTTTTTTCATTTCATTATTGCAGATGCTACTGATACGCTGGCTTTTTTAATCTTAGCATCTCTTATAAGACATACATTTAAATCTAATCAGAACTCTTGTACGTGGAAGCCGACTAAAGCAGAAAGTACCAAATCTTTTATGCACCATATAGAGGTAACATCTTAATATTTGTACAAATAAATATTTCATGCTGTGATCACTGATATAGTATATGATTTCAATTCATCGATTGAAGCTGTTGACTTCTTATACAAGGCATTTGATGTACTTGATATTCCATATCCTGTCGCATGTGCTCATGTTTGGGCATTCATAGAAACAATAATTTTTAAAAGACAAGATCGTCGATGTGTTGCAAAAAATAAATGCAACGAATTACATAGAACTAGGAAAACTGCAGAGTACGAGGCAAAGAACTAATTAGTTTGTTAAACCTTACATTTACTTTTACTTTTATTCAAAAACTCTACAGTATTTTTTGTTCTAATATTAGCGATTCAAATTTCCAATATGGATCTTGATGCCAAAGTAGCTCGGTTAACTAGTTGTACGAAAATGCTAGGTTTACGTTAACCGATGTAGACTTCATTTTAAACTTATTTAGAGATTTCATAAAAGACGACTACACTTCTTCATTAAAAAATACTATAAATATAGCCCTTGATAAAGCTGTTAGTCAGGAAGTTGATGTAGAAATTAGTCGTATTTTTAGTAAGCTTCGCGATCCACTAGAAGTTTGCACTGAATACAAACGTGAAAAATTACTCCGAAAATTAGGTTTCAATATAGATCCAGAATACGTGACTATTGGAAAAATAGAAAAGTACGAAACTCGTGAAAATAACCAAGTACTCAAAAAAGATTGTAAGTCCGAGATGGTTCATTTTCCATTGCGAAACTCTTTAACTGATTTATTAAATATCGATGGATTATTTAAAGCTATTTTACAGTATAACGAAAGTTTGAAAAAAATCCCCGTGCGTTTCTAATTTTGCAATGTGAACTTTGGGCGAGTCAGGTAAAAAATTTTACTGGTCCTAGTTTGTTTTTACCTTTATTTGGTTACCACGATGACGTGGAACTAGGAAACGCCTTAGGACCACACGCCGGAATAAATAAAATAGGAGTCTTTTATGTTGTTCTTCCTTTTTTACCTCCAAGTTTTGCTTCGAAATTGGAGAGTATTATTATTGTAGATTTGTTTTATGCTGACGACAGAAAATTGTATGGCAACGAAGCAATTTTCCGTACTTCAATTGAGAGTTAAATGATTTACGTACAAATCCTATTACTATAGTTGTAGATATATTACGTATTCTGTTAAGTTTATAACTAGTCTTATCATTGGTGACAATCTTGGTCTCAATGGTATCTTCGGATTTACGGAATCGTTTGGAAAAACTGTGTGCTGCAGGTGTTGTTTTGCAGATCCGTATCAATGAAAACGATGGTAAGAGAAGATAAATCTTTGCTTCGAAATGTAGACAACTATGAAACACAATTAAAAAACATGAATGTCAGCGTAAGTGGCATTAAAGAGAGATGCGTCTTTAATGACATTTTTCAATTTCACGTTACAACAAATCAATATTTTGACGTTGCCCATGATCTGATGGAAGGAGTTGTCAGCTATGTTATGGCATTTGTTTTGAATATCTTAATTACAGTTGACAAATGTTTTATAATAGATTACCTCAATTTACAATTAACAAGTATTGACTTTGATTTCGAAGCAAATGATCTCCCCTTACCATTAAATTTAGAATATATAAAATCGAATGAAAAATTAAAAATGTCAGCTGCTGAATCATTATTTTTTGTTCGATATTTTAATGTCTTGGTCGGATCTAAAATCTACAAAAAAAATGAAGCTTGGCAAATTTACTTAAAATTAAGAGAAATAGTTTATATTGTGACTGCTCCAGTAATAACAGATTCTCACATTTTACAATTGGAAGACGTTATAGCTGATCATCACATATCTTATATATATTTAAATGGTATAATTAAAAAAAAGTTTCATTTCTTATTGCATTATGCGCGACTCATGCGCTCTCTCGGTCCATTAATGAAATGTTCAACAATGAGGTGTGAGTCGAAACATCGTCATTTGAAAGACTTGTTATCCGGTAATGCATGCAAAAAAATACGTTAAAAAGTTTAGCCAAAAGATATTTGTTAAGAAACATGTCGATAAAATATGCAAAATATAAAGATCTATATATGTCTTTTGGAAAACAACAGATAGTGGATGTATTTGAAAATGGAAAAGTCTATACAAAATGTATTCTAAAATATTTAACAGTTAATAATTTCACGTATAGGCCTGACACGATAATAATAACTAAAGTTTCCAATGAATTTCCGGAATTTGGAAAAATTATGACAATTTATCTACTAGATAATAATAGTATAGAGTTCATTTATAAGCCGTTAAACTGCATTGGAAGTGACGAGCATTATGCTGCGCACATTGCAGTTGAATGCAATCATACTGAAAGAATTTTATATGAAGTTTTGCCTGTAAGAACGCCTTGTATTTCATTTAAACCTGATAATTACAAAGATGTACTTATTGCATCAAGGCATATTTTTTAAAATGTTAGTATTAAGATATTAAGATTGTTCTTGAATAAATTTAAATAAATTCATGTGAAAAATTTTGATGTATTTTTATTAAAATCTTCGAATACTGCACGTATAAACTCGAGCGCGATTCGTAAAAATACGCCCGCCAATGTGCCGTGCCGTGCACTAGAAAATGCCGTGCAAGCATGCACGACGATTTACTAGTTCCCCCACACGTTCTTTCGAGAGTTGGGCACTGTAAGTAGTGGGGTGACTAACACTACGAAAGATATGGCGCTGCACACTGTCTTTTATAGTGTTCTATTTTTTCAGTGCATATACATATTGGCACCCTCACGCATGAACTTACACGCATACTAGCACATGACATTTACACTTATTCATACGCAATCATTCATTCTTTATCATTTTTTATTCGAGTAGACCGAACACGTCTAACTTTGATCATATCGATTTTCAAATATACCTGTGTTCAAGTCGTGATTATTTTATATTCATATCCACGGAAACCTACTTGTTTATCCGCGGTGTATAAGCATCTGGTGACCAACGCTACAATAATAAGTTTTTGGAAAATTAAATGAAAACACTCAAATAAATGTTTGGAGAGTTTTATTTTTCAATTTTAAACAACCTTCGTCTAGCTCAAAGCGAAGAAGTCTGACTCGGCTTCGTCACAAGCACCGCTCTCGCCTCTCGTTGCCATGGAGATTTTTGTAGCTCGATTTATTCTTCTTTTGCATTGGAATTAATTGGAACATATCGTAATTTTAATATTCAATCTTCGAGCTCTCTTTGTCGCATCATTGACCGAAATTATCCCTGATGCAACTGCGTACCATATGCCCCTTTTAGACTTATTTTCATGCATATGGCTGCATTATTTTACCTGCCGAGTTGGCCAAGCTAAAATAATGCGTACGCTCTACCTTCACAGAAGTTTGCGAATATTAATCCCTTTCGAAGTCCGAGATGGGAGGCAGAAGATTTGAGCGATTTATGTAATTAAGGACGTTTTTTTGTAGATTCAATAATTAATAATTATTTGATTAATAAAAATGTTACGATTCTTGTTTAAATTAAATATAAAGATTAAAAATATATTTGCCCATGATAACATATAAGCAACACGTCAATAAATACACACAAATGCACACAAAAACGCACCCGAGCATACACCCACATGTATGAACAAACACTCACGCGCGCACACACACACACAAGCACACTCACGCGCACACACATAAACACACACACACACAAGGGTTGAGTCTGAAGAGCGAATCAAGCAGGACGTGTTCTGCTCGTGCTCCGGTATTCTCGACCTTTTTGTGTGGATTCACGCTGAATCATAGTGCGTGTGAGTGCTACGCGTTCGCTGTGGCGCCCGCGTCGGTGCATGTGTGTGCAGCCCGCCGCTGTGTGTGTGCAGCTGTAGCAGGCTATCTCGCATCGGTGTCAGTTCTAGTGATATTACCACAGTGTTTCCCGCGCTTGGTACCATCGGTGTGTGCCGCGCGCGTGTGAGTGTGAGCTTCGTGCTTGTACCGCTCCGTGCGGCCGAGTAGACACGCGTCGAATCGGCAGCTATGTGTGACGGGCAGCAGGATCAGAAGGCGTCAAAGCCGGCGGATCATGGTAAACGAAGATCCCAACGAAGAGCGGTTCGGTGCGGGCGATACCGACGAAGATCGGGTCTTCCCCCGAGATGATAGCAGCGGCCATCACGCGCCAAATCCTTTGCGCCCCTCTGGTGACAACGAAGGATGCTCCGCTCCCGACCCTCGCAGATTTTGCGACCGGGAATCTCGAAGAGAAGTGGACCCGAATCGAAGGTCTAGTGAAAGGACTTGCCGCCTTCATCGAGCCCAAAGGCAACCTGCACAAGGAGATAGGCAGGTACACGTCGAGCCTGGTACAAGCCGTCTCGGCGTTCACAAAGATGAAGAAGAGCCTAGGGCTGGCTCCACCTACTGTGGACAAGGCGGTCTGCACGTCTCCGATATTTTCGGTCGGTGCAACTAGCAAGCGGCCTGCAATGTCACCGCCGGCGACCCGTGCAACACCCAAGCGCCACGCCGTGAAAGCCGCATCTAGGCAGCTCGACGAGAACAACAACGATGTCGGAGACAATGACGAATTTGAGCTCGTCAACCATCGTCGTCATCGCCAGCGTAATCAGACAGCAACAACATCTGGATCTGTCCACGCCCGGCAACTGCCGAAACCACGGCCAGCGCAGCGTAGAGTTCACCATCGACCAGACGCAATCGTGATCAAAGCGAAGAAGGCGTCTTCTTATGCAAACATCCTGCGAACTCTCAAGTCGGACACGACGTTGCAGCAATCAGTCGGGAGCAGCGTTCAAAACATCAGACGCAGCGCTGCGGGTGCCCTGGTGCTGCAGCTCAAGAAAAACGTGGAAAATGCCTCCACACTCGGTGCGGTGTTGGACAAAGCCCTCGGTGACACGGCCACAGCCAGCGCCCTACAGCATACTACCATGATCGAGATCAGGGATCTCGATGAGTGTACCACCAAGGATGAGATCGCCGACGCGCTGTGCACGTCACTTAATGCCCCGCATCTCAACAAGGACGTAGTCAAAACGCTGCGGAAAGCGTACGCGGGAACGCAGGCGGCTGTCGCCGCGCTCCCGGACGACCTAGCCGCCAAGGCGCTGAAACTCGGCCACATACGTATTGGCTGGGTCAACTGCCGCATCCGTGGTCGCGAGGATACCCTGCGCTGCTACCGCTGCTGGAGCCCCGGCCACGTCTCGGCTCGCTGTAAGGGACCTGATCGCTCGGCGCACTGTTTCCGCTGCGGACAAACAGGCCATCGGATAAAGGATTGCAAGAACAATCCATCGTGCGTTTTTTGCCAGGAGCAAGGCGCTGACCACGACCACGCGTCGACAAGCCAGTACTGCCCCCGGGCACAGAAGACCAATCAAGCCCGCCGATGATGAGGATACTACAGCTAAACCTCAATCACTGCAAGGCTGCTCAGGACCTCCTGAGCCAAACCATACTCGAGCAGCGATTCAACGTGGCCGTAGTGTGTGATCAGTATAAGAACTTAGATCCACCTTATACATGGCTGGCCGATGCCAACAGCCAAGCCGCGATCTGGGTGCAGGGAGGGGGCATGGTGCAGGAGCGCCCAGCAAGAGCGCGTCCCTTTTTCACCTGGGCCCGAATCAACGGAATCTACTTTTTCAGTGTCTACGCACCACCAAGACTCGCTGATGTAGAATTTTCCGCTCTTCTCACCAACATCATCGAGGAAGCCTGGAACAAGAGGCCGCTCATCGTCGCGGGCGATTTCAACGCCTGGTCAACGGAGTGGGGATGCCGAGTGACGAGACAGCGTGGCACCATCCTCCTAGACGCGCTCGCCACCCTCGAAGCTGCACTGCTAAATACCGGTGACACACCAACATTCGCCGGTGCACTGGGCTACTCGGTCATCGACCTCACCTTCGCCAGCGACACACTCGCTCCCCGAATAACATCATGGACCGTAAGCGAGCTCTACACGCATAGCGACCATCAAGCCATCGTGTTTGAGTTAGAGACCGTCACACCGCCTAGACCTACGACGCGCCAAAGCTGCAAGTGGAACGTACGCACCCTCGACCCAGAGTCCCTCTCAGTCATGATGGCCAATGCTGCGGTTCCACCCGGGCCCAGAGAAGAGATGGCAACGAGGCTCATGACCGCCATTACCAGTGCATGCGACGCGTCTATGGCCAAGACAAGTGGACGACGCCGTCGTTGCGCGGTGTACTGGTGGACAGGGGAGATCGCCAACCTTCGGCGCTCATGCCTGCGAGCGCGAAAGCTCGCCCAGAGAGAGCGCGCGGTCGGCAAAATGAAGACGCCTGCCGAGCGAGCTATACCTCCGCAAGGCGTCTCCTGCGCGCAGCTAACAAGACCAGCAAATTTTCGAACGTATAAGCGTACACAAAGTTAAGGTACAACATTCCATCAGGTTTCATTATTTGAGCACAGGTGTATAAAAACACTCACCGAGAGGTTTTACGAGAAAAATTAAGTCGATATGACTTAACATACTTATTATTAGATTCCTGAGCTTCCTCAGAAAGCATACCAATTGGCAATGTGGCATGGTCGATGATTTGATGGCCATAAATTAAAATGACATGTACAGATGTTGGCATGTGATACCAACTATAAAACTCATTGTACAGTGAGGCAGTTTCAAAGCAATATGTTTGAAATGCCACAGTATTTATTTTTTCATTGCTCGATAATACGGTTAAATAACTTTAAACTTTTTTAAAAGTTCCAAATTAAAGCCTGAAAATATATTTTTTCATTAGTACCTATAATTTCATAGAGTTACAGCTAAAAATTAACATACGTGTGATTTGTAACAAACCTGTGACTTCAGAAACGATGTCTGGATTGGAGAAAAATTTTCGAGCAGTATTTCCATCATTAGTATTACCCGACCCGTGAGTTGGGGTATCGACGATAATAGATAGAGAGTCACGTAATGCCATTTGAATATATTTTTTCGTTCATCAGCTTTGGCACACATTTCTGGGTTATTGGACAATAACTTAATTGAAAAGTTAAAAAGTTATTAATTATGAGATATTAATAAGGTAACGAATGAAATCAATTTTCTCTGATTTACCTGCCAATTTCCTTCCTTTTCACCCGTCATTCGATACGAAATATGGAGAACCATCTCCATAAAACGTATGTGCGCGTGAAGGATCGAAATTCCATATTTCAGTGACTCCGGTATGATTGGTTTACAATACATATCATAGATATGTTGAATTGAGAAATTGTACTCTTACATACATGACACGTAAAACTAGACGTCTTATTCAGAGCACCACAAATCTACAAATTTCTGGAGTTGATTTATATTCATTTATAATAAGTATTTTATGTGGTTTCAAATTTAAACGTATGTACCTTTAAAACACGTGAGAGCTTTTGCGTTAGATTGTGTATGCGTGTATACAAATGAGAGAGTGACAGAGCTTATGCATGATTGTGTATGGTTGTAATAGAAAAACAGAAAGCTCGTGCGAATGATAATGTATGCGTATACGTGATGTGAGAGACTTGTGAGTGATTATGTAAGCGTGTATAAGAATGAAAGAGGGTGACAGCTTGTATAAAATGATTATGTATGCGTGTGTAAGAATCACAGACTGAGAGAAAGAGAGAGAGCTTGCGCGAAAGTGAGAGCTTGATAGCGCTGATAATAGCTTATATATATTTAACGTATTATTATTAATTTTACCTTTCCATCGATCATTGTCAAATGCATTTCGAAAGATATACTACAATTATCGTGCTTAAAGCTGTTAGCCTTTCGATTTCCTCATTTAATTGACTTTTTCTGTTCTTGCTAAATCTGCTGTTTCTTTTTCAAATGAAAGTTTTATTGGTCGGCAAAATCGAGTTGATGAAGGTGTTGGATTTGACCAATACAATATTTTCATCAGCATCGACCAGCTGCAATGGTAGAAGAGACGTACAAAATACATTGTCACAGAAAGCCCAGAATCATCTGACTTTTGCTTGTAACATTTAGCATTTGTACCGTCGAAACCATATTTGATATTAATTTTAATTGCCTGTTTTCTCCAGGAATATTCAAATCTAAAGCCATCATGAGCCGTTGAGCGGTGTGGTTAATAAGCTTTGGAGTGGTACTCTACACAGTCTTTCACTTATGAAAATCTCGTCTGGATACGTGGCTTTTTTGGATTGATATATCTATTTACATATTATATGATCCATAAATTTGACGAACAAACTAAAATAATTTGAGTTATGAAAAATACCTTTTTATACGAGGGAAACAAGTCATGGCCTTTTTCAAGAGCTATGTTTCTTGTAAATTGGTATTTATCTCTAGACATATGAG
Organism: Trichogramma dendrolimi; assembly: GCA_034770305.1. NCBI lineage: Eukaryota > Metazoa > Arthropoda > Insecta > Hymenoptera > Trichogrammatidae > Trichogramma > Trichogramma dendrolimi. Next base: position 26,432 of record JAPMIB010000236.1, read on the forward strand.
TCTCTATGAGATATGGCAATCCCTCTTCCGCAGACATTGAACTGGATTCAGGCTTTTCGAATAATTTCAGCAGTTTCTCAGCAGTATCTTTATCGAATATAAGATCAATTAATTTTGATCCAGCCAAGTTGTTATCGACTTTTAATTTTTTCTTCGCAGCACCAATGATTTCTTCGGTAGTCACATTTTTACTTAACTCTGCGACCTTATTATCTTGAGTACGAGGTGTACATACATTAAAGGGAAGTTTTGGTCGACCGACATTATTTACTGGTATTGCTAATAAATATAATATATGAAATGATTAATGCAAAATCACTTTGGAAATATTTATGTATACATAAATATCGAATACGTAAACATACACATCATTAAAACAAGCCCTCTGTCACTCTTTGATTCACTACACGCATACACAATCACGCACGAAAGCTCTCTCTCTCCTCTTTCTCTTCTCTCATTCACATACACGCATACACAATCACGCACGAAAGCTTTCTCTCTCTCTTCTCTTTCTCTCTTTTCACATGCATACACAATCACGCACAAGATTCTCACATTCTCAACACGAACACATAATCATTTACACAAGCTCCCTGTCTTTCTCTCATTACAAACACTCATCATTTACAGTGATCGTCAAATAATCTGAAGAAATTGCAAGCGCAGTTTATAAAGAAAAACACATACCGATATCCATTTCAGATACACTATTCACATCGACACTTTCATCATACATAAAATTAAACTCAATTTCACTCCACGATTTACACTTACATATAAAGTCTTCATAATTTCTTTTATTTCTACCTATTGATAACAACTTTTTTCTAAAATTACTTAAAAAATTATATTTCAGTTTTGCACTCAAATCCTCTTTTACCTTATCACTTACTTGATTATTAAAAAATCTAGCAATTAAAGTTGTCAATAATAAATCGAATTGCTCGTCAAATTTACCTCTAAGTTTATCTTTTATGATAAAACATAGATCACCATAACTAAGAGAAAAACTCAACATTTTCACTATCACAATACTCACAAGGAATCATATAGTGGTCACGCTAAAAGCTGAGAAGACAATGAGATATTGTATCCACGCGCGATGTTGTATACTTTGCTATATGAAAATACATGGAAAACCATAGGCCTCCTCTGCTACATATATAATACACATAACTGCAAGCTTCAACACGCGTATACATGTGTTTATGTCACTCATACTACAGTCTGTTTACAAGTGCAATAGAGTCACAATACGTAAACATAGCGGACAGCTCCGACTACGACTGTTTTGTTATTGTTTCGACTTCAAAAGCCTTCTTCGTGTACTCTATACTTACCACAGATACAACTGCTCGTTACATATAATACGTCATACAATACAAATGAACTTTTGATTCTTTACGAATAAAACTTGAGATCACACATAAACAGAAACATACATACTGTTCGATTGTATATAAAATTGGTTTCTGCGACTGAAATTATTCATTTTTGTAGGAACATTTTTAGTGTAAGAATTTCGTTACAATTTTTTACAGCAAAAGGTTCTTATTTATAATTATTAACTTGCATATGCTAAAAAGTTAATAATTATTGTTATCAAAAATAATAAGTTTGTGAGCGCATATGATAAGAATGCAAATCTATGACCGTAAGTTGCAATAATCAAAATTAATAATCTATCAATGATCAAGAAAATAAATTAATTGTTTAAACAATTATTTATTTAAAGAAATTACCAATTACCAATTACATGTGCAACATGTTACTTCAGGTATTCATTGTGCAGTCAGAGTGCTGTTTGGTAAAATTTTTATTGGTTTTTACAGAAAATTTTCATTTTAATAATTATAATATTGCAACAACAATTTGTATAAATTGCAACAATAATTTTATGCAACATACGAAATTACTTATGCGAATAAAAATGATATGTAATATAAAATAAAATATTGGTGCAAAAAATTGTTTTTACTTTTGTTTTTTTAAACAATTGTTTAAACAATTTTTTTTTTGAACAAAATGTTAAAAAATATATTTTTGCAAAAAAACACCATAAACATGTAATTATTATTATAATGACTACTTTCATTGTTAATTTTGACATCGATCTTTATTTATTCATTATTATTGTTAATAAATAGATATAATTAATTAATTTAAATGATTTTTTTTGAAAAACGTTTCAAAGCTTTTTTACAACATATTGGGATTATAATATAACGTTCAATGATAAGAGGTATGTTAATTCAATAATGGGCAAATTGTGCAATTAAAGCTCTATTTGTTGTATTTTTCATTAACTTTGATTTGCCACAAACTTAAATTGTTGATAGGTAAATAAAAAAATGCAGTGGTTTTCGTTTTTCGATACCTTTCTAAACAACAAAATATTTTCATTATTTTTTTTCCGATCAACTACGCAATACGCAAGAATTTAGTGCGTTTTTTTACTATTTCGCCCCAATGTGCGACGCAACGTACGTGATAGCCGGCATACCACCGCTGGCGCTACTAGCGGATGAGCGAGCGCGCATATACCAGCGCCGCCCCGAGGACGTCAAGGAGGAAGAAAGAAGAGAGACGCTGAACAGATGGCAGGACCGGTTGGACCTGGCCTTAAAGGGCCGATGGACACACCGGCTAATTCCGAACATCACGGAATGGGTCGAGAGGGGACATGGAGAAGTGGACTACCATCTCACACAACTCCTGTCCGGGCATGGCTACTTCAGAAGCCATAGCCAGCGCTATGACAACACCCTTAGCGCTCTCTGCTCGGCCTGCCCAATCACAGTAGAAGACGCGGAGCATGTGTTCTTTTGCTGCCCGCGATTCCACGAAGAGAGGGAGAACCTCCAACATGTTCTCTAAGAAGAAATCGAGCCTGAAAACATCGTCAGACTTATGCTCGAAACCGCAAGAAATTGGATGGCGGTATCGTCCTTCGCGCAATCAGTCGTCTCCAGACTGAGGCAAGAGGCGCAAGAGGCTTAAATGATCCGGACGATGCTGTAAGAAGAAGACGACGCTTCTGGTTCCCGAACCCCTAATCACCGTAAGGTGGACGGGGGATGTACGGAAAAGACACAGATGTAGCAGAGAAGCTCTATAGAGTCCCCACCGAAGTAATGTTTAACGACGGTTCCCGGTGGGGGACTCGTTTCGAAGGGCCACTGGCTGCAGAGTTCACTCTGCCCACGTCCAAAAAAAAAAACACACACACACACACACAATCGGGCACCTTGGCTCAGTGGGTATAGTTCTTGCCTGCTGACACAAGGTGCGCCGTAGGGCGTGGGTTCAATCCCCGCTGGGCGAATTCTCGAGTGGTGTTTTTTCGCCTGGTGTGGTTTAGCCCGTGCCCGAGGTGGAGCGGGTACCCACTCAAAAATAAAACCCGGGCTATGTCATCAGCCTCCGAAGCGGTAAAAACTCCGATCACTGTGCGAGCTGGAAACGAAGAGGATAACCATAAGTAGGAGCCCGAGGCAAGGACTCACAAAGCTGGCGATAGACGGGGAGCACAACACTCTCATGATGATGTCAGAAGCGAGAACCACACTCACAAGATGGCGCCGGATGCGGGAGCCCCGTTTGTGGACGCATGGACGCAAGGCTCGTTGACGGACGCATGATGGCGCCTGAAGTGAGTACCACACTCACAAGATGAAGCGGCCCTGGAAACCTGGTCCTTTGTCGGGCAGCTACAGAAGCGAGAACCACACTCACAAGATGGCACTGAGCAGCGAGTTCTAATACTTAACTCAGGAGGAGACGCCAGCATGTGTGACCACGCAAAAAGGCGACTCCAAAAAAGAGGATACGACAATCGAGAGATTTCATCGCGTAGGATCGGAGGTTCACCAAGTACAAATAAGATGAGTCCCTGTACCCCTAATCGTCGCCTATCACTATGTGACGGATGGGAGATGTATGGCAACGACTAACAGCGAAGTAGCAGAAATGCTCAACTAACCCCGGCCTCACCGAAGCAATGCCTAGCGGCGGTTACCGGTGAGTGTCCGAATGGGGTGAAGTAGAAAAAAAAAACACACACACACAAACACACACACGCGCAAAAACCCATACTTACCTAGTTTTTAACATCTCCCTACGTAGGCAGGCCCGGGCTAGCCGATATGAGAATCCTAGCCAGCAGGACCCAACTCACTCCATCGGCTGGCCCGGGCCAGTTAACACGAGGAGCATGTGCCACAAAAGCAGCATAAGCTCCAGTGGACTGCTCGCCTTAATGATAAGTTTATCGCCTCCAGAGTCACAGCTCGATTTTCGCTGAGCTTAGCGCTGAGCTGGCGAGTTGCTATCTATGAAACTTTACTTAACTTTTCGAAAAACATAAAAGCAGCACGAGAACGACTCGACCGCTGGCCTCGAGGATGAGTTTACTGCATCGAGATTCATAGGTCGACATTCGCTGAGCTCAGCACTAAGCTGTCGAGCTGCCACTCGGAGAGAAATAACAAGGGGTATTTCCATGCCGAGCGCTACGGACGTATTCCAAGCAATGCGACAAGGCATCGTCCCACTGCCACGTGGGGATGCGTCCAGTGGCGCCATCGAATTATGCAACGGACTATAGGCATGCGATTTTTCCTTAACTGACCCTGGGATTCATACCAGTTCATACCACCACTAGGACGATGGTGGTTCGCTTCTCGTGTGCTGCCTGGCGAGATGAGGCCGCCCGGGCGTACGGGCGTGCGCCTGGCGTATCTCTGTCAGATCTGTTTGACGTGCAGGAGGCGGCTCCCCTCACTATCTCGGCCATCTTACCGCCCCACGTATATAGCTTGCTGCGCGCGGCGCAGCGTCGCTCCCGCGAGCTAAATTATCTCACGCCCGTCCGACGTGGCCTGTGCGTGTATATGCGACCTGCTCTAGGCGTGCAACCTATTTTAGTGCGAGATATCGCAGCACTGAACCTGCTCCAGCCAAGACAGCGCGCGACTGTGCGTGACGCCGCCGCGCCCCCTAGTTGAGTGGACGCAGCGGGAGCTGTCCCATGCCGTCCGGCCCCCCCCAGCCCCCACACTCTAAGTATCGCGTTCTCCAACATCAATCGTCTACCTTCACATTTCAACAGCATTGAACACATTTCATCATCAAACTCATACGACATAATAGCTTTAAATGAAACCTTTTTGAAACCACACATAAATTCAGCGCTTTTTTCACTTCCCAACTATAATTTTTACCGTAACGATCGCGTGGGCAAAGAGGGAGGTGGAGTTGCCCTGTATTCGAAGCGACTTAAGGGTCTCCATTCTCTCTGCATCTAATCCCATCTTTTCTAGCTACCCTGAATACCTCATCTGTTCCATAACTCCAACTACACTACCTACCTTTAAACTTTTATTTGCCGTCATATATCGCCGTCCACACTCGCGCTACCCAATAGTATTTTTCGATAAACTTTCTGATTTTCTGCCATCCTTCGACCACGTCATAATTACCGGTGATTTCAACATCAACACATTGAGATATAAAAATCGGCATTCCATCTACCTAAAGCGCTTGCTCTCCGGTTACAACCTCCACATCGTCAATAGTGAGCCAACTCATCACGTCATCTTCGTAGATGGTTCACTGCGTGAAACCTGTCTGGACCTGTGCATCGTAAGGGATCCTGGCCTGGTCTTGGAGCATTCAAAATCGTCAGTTCCATTTGCGGCCGGTCATGATCTCATCACGCTCCAGTATGACGTCAAGCGTACTCCACCTCCACCTGTGACCCGTCTGGTGAGATCCTGGCGTACTGTAAGCTCCCAGTCAATGAACAGCGCCATCTTACCCCAGCTGAACTCGGTATACCTACTGCCCAACTCGATGTGCGGCCCCAGCCTCGGTCTGGCTGTCTCCTCGCTCACTGCCGCTATTCTTTCGGCCGCTGACGATGTGGCCCCTTTAAGACCAGCAATTTTTTCAACGCGTCATAAGCCATGGGTGGACTCTGAGGTGCGTTCACTGATGCGTGCGCGTGATCGCGCTTATCGCCGTTTTCGACGCTGTCGCCGCAGCGTAGACCTCTGTCAATACAGAGTCCTGCGTGGAGGCGCGTTGCAGGATGGACACGAATAAAAATACCTATTACGCATCTAAACTAAACATGGGGCACTCTCCGACTGCGTTGTGGCGTACGCTGCGGGGCCTGGGCGTACTATCCTCGGGGCACCCGTCGCCCCTTCTGAATTTTACTGCGGACACCCTCGCGCAGCATTATGCACGTATTTCCACCTGTTCACGGCCTTATCTTTAGAAATAGTAAACGCGATCTGCTCATCTCCACTTCCAAACGCACATCCAATTTCACACTCCAGTCTATCACTCCCTCATACGTTACCAAGCTTCTTTCCAGTATATCATCTAAATCCATGGGCATAGACGGAATCACCTCGCCGATGTTAATGTTTGCCTCACAATCGCTGTCAACTCCCCTTACATCTATCTTCAACGCCTCCATAGCTTCATCCACTTTTCCCTCCGCGTGGAAACACGCCTCCATCATCCCGCTATCAAAAACCTCCACACCCGCATCATTGAACGACACTCGCCCCATTGCCCTTCTGCCTGAAATATCAAAATTACTCGAACGCGTCATTCACTCCCAACTCTTGTCACACCTTATCGAACACAATCTTCTCACACCTCATCAGCACGGTTTTCGTCCGGGTCACTCCACTCATACTGCTATTTTGGACGTCACTGAGCGTGTCCGTACCGCCGTTGATAAGCGCGAGATCTCGATCGTGGTGTCATTCGATTTTTCCAAGGCATTCGACACTATTCCACACCACAAATTGCTCATGCGCTTGCGTGAGGTTGGATGCGATGACGTGACCATACGGTGGTTTGCCAGTTACTTGAGCCTCCGCACGCTGGCGGTGCGGAATGACGACGGCTCACACTCTGCACCCTATCAAACAACATCTGGTGTCCCACAGGGGAGTGTACTCGGACCGCTCTTATTTCTCATCTTCATTACACTCTTCCCTCCATTCTTTCACACTCTCATGCTGTCATCTTTGCCGATGACACGCAAATCATTGCTCATGCTCCACCCTCCCAGTTCGACGACCTGGTGCTGCGCGTCAGTGCTGATGCGAGTGCAGTGCAAAGGTGGGCCCAAGACAATGGCCTTAGCCTTAATGCCCAAAAAACTCGTGTTCTTCTGCTTGGCAGTCGGACATACGTGAACGCGCTAAGCAGAAGAAGACTTCCCAAAATTTCTCTCTCCGGCATTGAATTAGAGTACGCACCCTCGATCAAGTTTCTGGGTGTGCAGCTGGACTCGTCGCTGAACTGGGACTCCCATATTTCATCAATCTCATCTAAAATCCACTTTGCACTATACTCATTACGCTATCATCGCCATTCATTGTCCCGTCCCCTTCGGCAGCGTCTTGTGCAGGCTCTCATTTTCCCCCATCTCGATTACGCTGCAGCCGCACTCACCAGCCTAACAGCCGCACAGGAGCTGAAGCTGCAGCGCCTACAGAATGCCTGCACTCGCTTTGTGTGCGGCAACATACCGCGGAGAGCACACGTCACCCCTTATCGTTTAGCGCTTGGATGGCTCTCTGTTGCGCGCAGACGTGACCAGCTCGCGATTCTGCTTGCGAATAAGATCATCACTGCTGGCTCTCCACTCTGTCTCGCGTCTCGTTTTGCGCTTCACACTACCGCAAGGCAGACTCGTGGTGCTGCTCGTGTCTTCCCCGCGGCTGGATTATCCGACTGCGCGTACATCTTCACTCCACCGCTCATTCACTCATACCGCCTCTAAACTCATCAATGCCCTTCCAGCCTCCTTCCCATTCAATACCATCAACCCAAATTTGCGTACTTTCCTACTTGCCCATTTCCTCTCCCTTGAGAAAACGGAGTGGCTGCAGCGCTGCGAGGTTGAAAACCTCACTCCCATACCTCCCTCACTCCTTGACACACTCTCCCTATCCTAGCCCTCAATCTTAACCTATCCTGGCCTCTCTTTGCCCTTTGCCTGTAAGACTGCGGCACCGTGGCGGCTGGTATGTGCCCGGGGCTCGTGCTGCCTGCATTGGCCGGGCGATATGGCCCATGGGCGGCTCCCGCGCCTTCACTTGTCGCGCTGCGGGCTGGCGGTCACCTGCGTGACTCATGCCTCATTGCTGTGACGCAGCATAGTTTTTAATCCACTGTATATTTGTAAATAGTTGTAAATATTTTTTGTGCGTGTATTTGTCCTCAGTACTTCGGTACTAAATATTAAGAGCGCTGTGTGTGCCCACTCAGCGTGCCCATCTGCTCTCATCTGCTTTTGTGTCATATGTTATATATTGTATATTTATTTTATATTTCATATTTTATGCTTTATATTTTAAGTTTTTTCTTTTCAATTGTTTTCTTGCTACTTGCTGTTTTTTCAAATTAGGTATAATGTAATTTCATACCACTGTATCTTCATTGCACCGGGGCCAAATGGGGTTGTACCCCACGGTCCCAAATAAAAAACTAATCAATCAATCAATCAATCAATTATTCCAGTGCGAGTTATGGAATATGAAGTGGATGTATCGATGTAGCTTTTGCAACGTTTTTTAGACTTCTAACATCAACGTCATAATACAGTGACTAATGGAACGATGTAACCAAATAAATTAGACATATTGCTTACTAGGGGGGCTTTGCCCCCCTGCTCGCTCCGCTCACCAACCCCTTTTTTCGAAATAAAAGTAGAAATTTAGTTATTGAAATAAATTTTATTATATAAATAATAGGTATTAAAAAATTATTCGTCACTTGTTGCTTGGAGGAAAAACCAAGGTCTACCATTTGTTAAATCCACACTACCGTGCATATTTGCCAGGAAGATATATGCAATTCAATATTCTTAATAAAACCATGACATGGGATAATTTTATATTTGATTGGAGTGAATATTGAAAAATATAATATTGAATAAATTTAAATAATTTTGATATGGAGGTAAAATAAGAAAAGTTGTTGACACCCATTTGTTTAATTCACAAAACACCTTGCACATTTGCTTGGAGGCAAGAAATACAAGATCACCTATTGTTTAACTCACAGAAACTTGTGCATTTGCTTAGAGGTAAAAATACAAGGTCACCCTTTTCTTTAACCCACGACACCTTGCACATTTTCTTACAGGCAAAAATACAAGGTATCCCATTTGTTTAACCCACAACACCTTGCACATTTGCTTGGAGGCAAGAAAATACAAGATCACCTATTTGATTAACCCATATACAAGGTCTCCCATTTGTTTAGCCCACAACACTTTGCACATGTTCTTAGAGGCAAAAAATACAAGGTTTCCCATTTGTTTAACCCACAACACCTTGCACATGTTCTTAGAGGCAAAATACAAGGTTTCCCATTTGTTTAACCCACAACACCTTGCACATTTGCTTGGAGGCAAGAAAATGCAAGGTCACCCATTTGATTAACCCATATACAAAGGTCTCCCGTTTGTTTAACCCACAACACCTTGCATATTTCTGAACAGGCGGCAGCAGCGGCGATATGTTTTTATAATATAGAGAGATTATTTTATGTATTTTCGAAATAATTACATTTATTTAACGTACAAAAATTATGGTTAATTTTGAAAACTTAATTGTACCTGGTAGCTATATATTCAGAACCGTATTTTTTAATGTAAATACATGGTGGTAATTCTGGAAGATCGTTAACATTTACAAGAATTATTTCATTTGTTGTAATAACTTCATGATGATAACAATTGTTGTATCCCAATGTTTTATAAAGGATGATTTGCAAGAAAATATTTTTTTTATCATAGTAAATTTTTTTCAATTTTCCAAAGTGCTTACCAAGCTCATTTACATCGTACGTTAAAATCGTATTTTCTTCAAAGATTTTCCCGAGAATTTTTACGAATTTTACTACACATACATTTCTTCCACTTGAATGAATATTATTAGGAAAAATAAAATTATCGGCTACAATTGGGCCGACTTCAATGCTTTCAAAATATTGCTCATTCTCTATAAAACTACAGAATGACAATTGATTTCTCTTTACAATTGTCAAGGGCAAATTTAAGTTTGAATTAGTACCAGATGCAGCATCTTTTTTACTTTTATGCTCTCGTTCAAATTTAGAACACGAGAAAATGGACTACGGGTCCAAATAATTCAATTATACGGACATAATGCAATAGAAAGTGCATTTTCGGTATTAAGGGACCGAAACATTCATTATATAAGCTACAATATTCTTGAATGGTTTCTTTTAATACCGGTAAGTCGCCTTTCATAATTAATGGTTTTAATAACTTTCCAATAACTACACGGTACAACTGGTACACTTTCCAACTTTTGCGGTAGTATTTAATCGAATCGCCAATCATCAGACTTAAATATCGACTTAAGGGCTTATATATACCTTAAAATCACATAATTTTAAAATATATCAAAATTTAAGTACAAATTATATCTGGTGAAATGGAAAAATTCTCCTCTTTTCCAACCCTTTTTTTAACCAGAAATCACCCTGACATACCCCAAATTAACTTGAATACAGCCTAGATTAACTAGGCAAGTCAACATTCTAAAAATGAATCATACCCCCCTGGCCCGTAGGATTCCAAGTGGTAAAATTAATTTTGAGACCCCACACTGAAACGGCGAACGAGCAATCCGCACACGGGCGCCACGGAACTGACACTCGAATCGACGCGGCGCTGTAAGTCAACCGTCATCGTGTGCTGTCTACTCGATGATCGAGTAACCGTCACGCGCCACACGTGCGATTCTCCCGCTATAAAGACAAAGCCCGACTCACACGTTTGCAAGAGTTTTAAAGACTCTAAAGTATCGTGCAAAAATATCCTTTTTAAGATTGTATCGTGAGTTGCATCTCTGAAAATCTTTATCGCGCTGCTGTTATTGTTGTTGCTACGTGTATACATAATCAACGTGTATAATTATACGTGTAAGTTAATTCAGTGCTACGTGTGTTATTTATAAACCTAACCAACAACTTTGATCTGCTTTGGTGATTGTTTCAAAATACTGTTGTATAGTCTCCAACATGGATTCTTTTGAAAAAGAATATCCAGATTTGGCAGAAGTGTGCAAGTACTTTTGGGTAAGTAAACAAATATAGGACTAAACTTCTTACAGCTATAGCCTTATTTTTTCATTTTAATCTTTCTTAGATTGCGGAATAGAGTCAGATCAATTTTACTCAGTTGAAATTGCAAATATTGAGATACTTTTACAGCCTTTCTCAATAAATAAAAAAAATTCATTTCTCTCATCTTATTTTTTTGAGAAAAATTTACACTTGGCTAGAATAAATGAATCCTCTTCAAATACTAATAATAATATTATAAATAATAAGAGACCACATTCACCAGAAGATACTATTGTAGCAGCAATTGATAATCCCAGTAAGCGATCAAATTTAGACACACCAGTGGAAGGTTTTAATTTTGTTCATCTCTATCTCATGATTATTTTTAATTTTTGTTGTTGATCTGATTTAAAGTATGTATTACAGAACCATTTACTTTTAAAAAAAATGAAATTTATTATTTAATTGAGGGCAATGACCAAGGGAATCATATTTTGAGAAAATATGAAAAATTTAGAATAGTCGACTTTTCTAAAATTATACCAATAGTTATATACAGATACATAAATAAAGACCCTCTGTTTTATATGTAAGTCACTCCAGACATTATATATTTAATGTTGTCACTAACGTAAAGAAAATAAACTTATTTTAAAGTTTATATTAAATGTTCATTATTTATTAGCAGTTTTTTTCTTAATACTTGACAGGATATCAGGTCAAGTATGCAAAACCAAGGGATGTTTTGATAAATCGACAACTTTGAAATTTACTCTTCATCTATTTATATTTCACAATAATAGCCATTCTCTAGACAATGTAGAAGTAATGTGTCAAAAGTTAGTATGCATGCTCTTTTAAGTTTATACAAAAAGAGCTTAAATTGGTACTACAACTACTAAAAATTTTTTATGTACATAGATAGTAGTGTAGAGGTTGTAGATCTCGCAGTAGCTTTATTCATTTTTTTATGAAATTATCCTAGTGAGTTAAGCCCCCTGTTGGCCCTTAAGCTCGAATCTATCTATTTTATGTTAAAAATATACTTTTTTTTTACTAATTTTAGATTAAGAGTTTGATTTCTATGTGTACCCTTTATTATTTAACTGTGGTTTTTATGCTTTAATACTATGCAAATTATTATGTATGTGTAGAAAACTTTTGTAGTGATTAGAACTTAAAATTTTTTTTATGTTTAATTAAATAGTTTTAATGTAATCAATTGCAGAATAACTACACCTGTTTTTTTGTGGTTACGTGATCAACTGGCTGAAGTTTTCCCAACCACTGAAAAAGATTTGTGGTACATAGCACATGCTAAAAGCACCAGCACCAGCTTGGAAGTATCTGAGGGAGGAAAATTGTATTGGAGCTACAAAGAACTTAGAAGAAAGTACCGAAAAGTAGACATTATCGTCGACGACAATGCCAATGAAGAAAATGCCACTGAAAGAGAAGCTTCAATAAACGCAGAGTCTGCCAAAATTCGTGAGTTAAGAAAATTGGTCGTGTACTTTAAATTTTTACATGAATATTTTGTATCTTTAGTTTGATAATATACATGCATTTATTTTTATCTAATTTTTATCTAATATTTTCAAACACGCATAAAAATGACAATGTATAATAAATCAATTTTTTATCATGTGTTTTACAGAGCTTTTTGCTTCATTTTATGACTGCTTAACTGATGCCGATCGAGAAAAGTATAACGACGTTATCGTTTCAGCAAGGTGGACAGACACTTTCAAGCAGAGGATCGATTTGTTGTGCAAAAAAGAAGGAAAGAATTTCCTATTGACACCGAAACTTTATGTTAGTTCGTTTAAATGCCTACTAGATCACTCGTCAATATCATTGGTAATCTACCACTTTATAAAATATAGATCTTTAAATTGTTTACGAATATTATAATTATTATTACGTTATGGTCTTTGCAGTTGGTATCAGATTTTGAGACCATAATTAATGAATTTTATATTTCTACTAAAACAACTACCGAGTTTTATGCAAGAAGTGAAGCTTTTTTTGAAACTGAATGGCCACGCATCGCTAAAAAATTTATGACAATTGTAAAACTTGCCGCAGGCCAAAAAATAAAAGATTTCAGGAAAAAGCACCAATCTTTAATAAATGAAGGTAATTTTTTTATTTCATTTAAAGATTTGATGATCGATGTCAGTGCATCTTTATAATTATATCTATTTGCATCATTTATACAGGTAATCATGACAATCTATTGGCTCTTTTTGCTTTGCCATGGTATTTGAACAACACTCACGAAGGGATCACTAGAAAGCAAGCTGCGGATGCTCTTTTTCTACATCTTAAGGTAAGCTTCTCTACCCATACTTTATTCTAATTTTCTTCATTCTTATTTTTAATTACACAAATACTTTTTTACAGGATGATTCGAATTTAGCTGTAGACAGGGAGAATCACGAAAAAATTCTAGAAAAACTTTCTATTAGGATACCTTTGTATGTAATTTTATGTGGATCAATTGAATCAATTTCAAAATCTTATCTTGTATTTAATGGAACTGTTATAAGTTATTCTAATCCGTTCAAAGCTATTTTAACTTGCATCAAGTGTCAAGCAGCTCTGCGTTCATGGCCCATTGCCTGTGAGCCAATTTATGCTTTTTTTCAATTTATTATTTACAAGATCCCGATGAATAAGAGCTTATTTTTTGTCTATAAGACTCACGCTTCGGCAAAAAACTTGATTGAAAAATTGCAAATAAATAAGAAATAAGGTTTTTTTTATCAAAGGTTAATTTATTTTGTAATTAAACATCACATCTTTTTTTAAACATATTATACAGATATAATAATACAGATTTGTATTTTATCAGATGTGAATTTCATTCTTGAGTAAAAATCACGTATTTGTTAAATATAATACAAAAATAATACAAAATTGTATTCTATTGTTATTATTTATAGCCCTATCTTACAATCTTTATTATCATGGATCTAATTTACTTAATCAAAGAACTTTTAATTCTTATTTTGAATATGTATGCAGATTCTAACTTGCCTAGATCGGTTGTTGATACCGTAATTAATTTTTTTGATAAATTTAATCAAAATCATTTTATTCCATCTCTTCGAGCAGATATTTTAAAGGCATTAGAACATGAACAACTATCAGAGAGAGCTAAAATCAAGTTAAATTCCGTTTTTGACGATTATAAAACATTGTTTGTTCCACTTAATACAGAGGATAACAGATTCAATTTATTACGAAAAATCAACTATCGTAATCCAGATGTTCCTGAGATAGGAAATGTATTAGAAAAAAAATCGATAGGGAATCACACTTATGTTAGTTTCAACCCAGTATTTGCTCTTGTTTTACCTTTAAAGACTATTTTTAAACATTTTCTGGAAATTCCAAAAGTTTTTAATCCTATAATGTGTAACACGGTAGCGTGTTACGCGACACATTTGGCCGAGACAGAGTCCGGTGGGTGATATCCCTTGTCCCTTCCTTTCACCTGAAGTCCGTCGCGACATGAATAATACGCAAGTCGATGCGTGCGCGAAGCGAGTTGCGAGAGAGAGATACATTGGGCAAGCGGCGAGCGCGGCTACGAATGAAGGTCACGTGATCGGGGCCGTTGAGTGTTCGCACGACTGATGCCGAGAGTGAGGAAAAGCAGACGACATTTTCCGGCGCCTTGGGCCTGTACAGCGAGTGTCGACCAGCGGGAGGCACTCTGTCTCCGGAAGCCATATAGCAGAGACGTGTGCGAAACCGTCATTTCAACTGCTGCCCGAATTGCTGTATCACGCGAGTGTGTGTGTGTGTGTGAGCTGCTGCGTTACTGCCGAGTGCGAGGGTCTGTCTTCCGCTGCCTACTTTCGCTGCCGCTTTTCTCTGGGTCCAGGTCGTCGATATTTGTATTTGGCAACTCTCCTGTCCGAGTCAACAACGAGTAAGTCGGATTTTCCAGCAATTACCTGCCAAGTCGAACTCTCTCTCTCGTCGCGTATTTCCATAAATTCCTTAGATTCACACCCACCGAGTAGAGTCATCATATAGCCGACGCGAATTGACGGAGTCGTCACATAACTTATTGTACCGTTATTGTGTAATTAAATTGTAAAACTATTTGGCTTGATAAGGCGTCACACCCGTGACTGGCGCATAATAAATTTCCTTATTATTAATCATTTACTATTAAATATACGCATAGTTATTTGGTACAATCCCGACTCCATTTCAGTAAATCAAGAAATCAAACGGGCCACATCTTGCCCGGATTGGCACCGGTTACAAATGGAATATAGATCCCAATTACTTGAGGAAAAAAATCCACTCATAATAAGGAATATTATTCAAGCTGATTTATTCAAGCAAAAATATAGCCCAAAACATTGTAAAGATACTGTGATTCCATACTTCATTTATTTTGATGAATGTGAATGCGGAAATGCATTGGGCAGCTGTGCAGGTAAAAATAAAATGTCAGCGGTTTATTCTCAAATAGCTTGTCTACCTCCAAGTATCGTCTCATCTGAATGCGATTTTTCTTAGCTTATTAATGCATTCTAAACAGCAGAAAAAGCTTTCAAATAGGGAGACCTTCCATAAATTGGTCGATGAGGCTAATGACCTCAGGCAAAATGGAGTGAAAATCTGTGTTGATTCTAAATCGTTCATTGTTAAATTTGAATTGCTATTGGTGTTAGACGATAATCTAGGCTTGAATGATATTTTTGGTTTTACGAAATCATTCACAACTGATTTTTACTGCAGGATTTGTAAACTCCCTAACGAAGAGGCTAGCTTCGCAACTATTGAAGTAGAATCGAAAATTCGAAAACGAGATGATTACGATTTAGACGCTAAAATTAAAAATGTCAATGAATCCGGAATAAGAGAAGCTTGCATTTTCCACGAAATTCATAACTTTCACATCACGGAAAATACAAGCGTAGACATTTTACACGATTTCTTGGAGGGCGTGAGTTCTTATGATATACATCAAATTTTAAAAGTTTTTATCTTCGATAAAAAAATTTTTAAATTAAACGACCTTAATGACCAGTTAGAATGTTTTGAATACAAACATACTGGTTGTAACAAACCACCACCAATTAAAGAGAATCATCTAAGACAACGGTTGAATTTGAAAATGTCCGCTTCCGAAATTTCATGCCTCACACGATACTTACCTTTATTTATTGGACATTTCGTGGAAGAGGAAGATGAGCATTGGCAATTATTTATTTTACTTCGTCGAATTTTTGATATTTTAACATGCCGTTTTGTTAGACGAGATAATGAAAGTTATTTGCAATCATTGATAGAAGAACATCATGAGCTTTACATTAAATTATTTGGTCCTTTAAAGCCCAAACATCATTTTTTAATACACTATCCTCGATTATTGACACTATTAGGACCATGTGTCAATTACTCGACCATGCGTTTCGAGTCACGTCATCGACCGATAAAATCCGTAGTAACTTCTACAAGCTGCAAAAAAAATCTGTTGTACACCATTGGAGTGAAAGAGCAATTGCGTCTCTGCCAAATCATAAATAATCAGATTTTTATAGAAAATGAACCAGATAGAAAATTGCTTCAATATGCAAAAAATTGAGTTAGAAGGCATTAACTATGAAGTCGGAATGTATTTACCAATTAATACAACGGCATGATAAATTATTTGGTAAAATCATCAATATCGTAAGAATCAATAAAAAATGTTATTTTACAATGGAAACTTACGAGGAAATAGATTTTGATTCGCACTACTATGCGTACGTGGTGCGGAAAGTAAACGAAGATCTGTCAATTTTTTCCAAGAAAAATGTTCCGAAACTACCGGAATATTATTTAAAAAATCCTGCGGTGAAAAATATGAAAAATTATTAGTTTTCCATCTGCTATTTAAATTAATTTTTCTATGTATGACTAAATGAATGACTTCGAAATAAAGATCTAAAATTCTACTCTAAGATTGAATAAAGGGTTTGTTCATTGAAACTAAAATTTATGCATAAATACATATTTAGTAATATTGATATTCATAAATATTAGTCGATGAACTGAATATAAATAATTAAAACAATATGTGCCTAATATAATAAATTGTAAGTATTTAAAGAGCAAACTCAAGGCTTTCCGTCAATATCGCATCCTCCTTGTATCCACCGTTTGCTACTCGATTCATCGTGTGTACAGCACTCGATGCATCGCCGAGCGATCAGCGCTCGTTCGCCGTTTCAGTGCAGGGTCATACCATCTTGTTTGTTGGAGCCTTGGCTATGGCCGCTACTACAGGCAAGATTGTTAATTAGATATTACTATATTTTTTTTCATTAAAACCACTTTTTTAATAAATATTTATCTATTTTTTCACAATCTTGGTGGTAGTCGGCTTATATAAAGGCCTACAGAGGTCCAAACATCCTCCCTGTAGTAGCGGCCATGCCCACACATGTGCTGAACAAGTCCCTGCAACCTGGACCCTGTATTTCAAACGGTTCTTCTGGAATCTTACGAGAACAGGGCCATTTTTAGCAAAAACACAACTTTCGAGGATAAGCGTTTAAAGAAACAGCTTTAATAAACTCATATAACTTTGTTAATTCACTCTCTAATAAGAATATTGTTCATCAGAATGAATTAACAATGTTTTTCAGAGTCATCCTGATCACTTATGTACACATTTTCATACCATCTAGTTCATTGCATTCAGTTTACCATGACAATACAACTTTATGCCAAAGTACTCAAAACATCATTTGTGTAATAATGTTTATTATGAGCTCAATAAGTTAATACTATTACAAGCAGCACGCATAAAACCACTGTCAACATTAATTTCACTATTAAAAGAGCACAATACTGTGAATGAAATGTGTCAGATGTTATGAATGTGTAAAAAAAAAAAAAACCCTTGATGATTCACCCTTGATTATCACTCAAACAAAACAAAACTCAATGCACAAATGAATTACAAAACATATTTTTTTAATTGCACTATTAAATTCAATTAAATATTACACTTTACAACAATAGCTTACACAACATTGAAAATAAAAATCCATATACATTGAACATATATGTTCGAGAAATCTCCCGAACAGTTGAGATCACCTGCCGCGGGCATGCTCGAGCTCGCGTGCAGTGTCGGGCCGCGCGAGTTTATCACTGCGCGCTCAGAGATGGCGTAGCGTCTCGTGTCTGCCGCGAATCTACAAGTTGTGCATTGTTCGCGACGGACACGAGAATTTTCACTCATTGTGCATATCGCGCTGCTCGAGTTACTCGCCCTTTTTTGGTGCGATTCTTCCTTGCCTCTCGCGTGTGACCCAAAAAACTGCGACCATCAACAAAAAGCCAGCTCATCCAGACGACTTCAATACCATCATCGACTGCTCAACTTGTCCACACCTGCTGCTCTCAACCCAGGTGGGACAAGAAAATCATCACCGGCAACTCATCGACGCCTACTCGCTCAGCATCGCATCATCGCTCGACTCATCTGATCCAGCTCATCTCGGCGCACAACACCAGGTAAAGAATCTGCATGGGTTACTGGAGAAGAACAATAATGCCTTCTTCAGGCCCTGTAGAGTCTTTTTATCCACGGGCGCAATTAAGACAAGCGTTGGCGCTTGCAAGGCACTAAGTCACCGCGAGGAGAAGTGAGGTTACGCACGCACCATGTGCAAGCTCACGAGGCTCTCAGCACCTCTCACTTCCGACTGCTCATTCAAAGGACGAGGGGATTAATATAACCTCTTTTCGTCCTGCTCCAATATGACCAGTCTCTTGCTCCGCTCAAGTTGACCGCTCGGTACACTCATCTGGATTGCTCAAATGCAAATCAGTGAGAATTAATATAATTCATAAACTCTTGTAATGCTCGATTGATTTCATTCAAGTCTGTTATTTTCTTGTGAAGTATCAATAAAATACAAGTGTGCTTCGACTTCTTATTGTAAATTCAATTGACATTTTCTTATTGTGGTGAAGTGTATAAATAAAGAAAATTGTGAAAACCAACAGCTTTCGAATTTAAGCAGTCATTGTGCGACCTACCCATGCAACCATCCTTTAATTTTAATTGTTACATCAAATTCTCAAACAATATATTTATATGTAAAGGAGGATAAGTGCAACACCACCTGTCAACCAACATGTGCTTATTTGAACTTCTGCTATCTGTCCGCACCCTGCAGTCTGCATTGTTGTCTCTCTCTTTCTCTGCCTCGTACTGCCGCCTGCCGGCTGTCTCTCTTTATTTGTCTGCTTGTAAACATAACATAACCGCCAGGTAGCCTAAGAAAGTAGAATCTGTGCATCTAAAATAAAAGTGTAAATTTTAATTAAAAACCACTTATCAACCACCTTCTATAGTAATGTTTTGACCATAAATATTACTTACTGAAAAGGCCGTGATAATCAGATAAGTACTGCATTCTAAAAAATACATTTTTATATTAAAATTCAATCAATGATACTTTGTGATTATTTGCAGGTTACTGGATGGTACTTGTTTTTATTTACAAATCTTTCAAGGGCTTGCTATTTGCATCTGCAACAAGAACATCAGATAAGAAGGTATGAATGCATATATTAAATTTTATTTATTATGATTCAAATTACTAAATTTGTTTTTCTACTTATAGCTGAAGTGATTATTTCAATGACCCCTGGTACGTAGCTATCCATTAGGATCATTGTGCTTTCTTTTCAAATTGGCGGATCTAGTTTCTTTGGACGACATTGTTTTTTGAACCTCAGCTTGGTATATTCTTTTTTCATCAATTGTTCACTATATTTTATTGCATTTGAGCCGGATGGATATCTAATTCTTGCATTATTTTTAGGAGAGCTGACTTGCCGTCATTGAATGTAGAGACAGCAATAAATGCTCCAATATTAGATTGTACCACCACTCCACTGCTTCTTGGGCACGTACTTCCAAAGTAAATGGTTCAAAGACTCATTTGCATTTTGTGAATATGCTCCAACGCACTTCTCCAATAGTTCTGGCTTCGACAAGTCTTCATAAATATTTTTAATATAATCCATTATCGCAGGAGGTATTGAACTTTTATGGACAAATTTGTTTGAAGTGCCTTGTGCTAGTGCTTTTTGCCATTTACACCAAGATTGTGCTCCAGGTGGACATAAGTGATGTTGTGGATTAGCATCTGTTGATCTTTTGTGGAAAAAAGTGGCCCATATATCATTGTACATGCCTGTGACTGTGGTGTTTCTTCTTATCGCTAAGGTATAGTACGATGAAAGCTGATCTATAACTACTGCTGTCAAACGTCCTCTTCCTCCTATTGTTTTTCCATCACTCAGTACATTTTTGCCACAGTCTTTCTTCTTATTGCGAAGCCGGGTTCCCATTCTTTTTCCCACGTGGTTGATGTCCTCTTTCTTTTCTACCACAAAACTTTCTCCAAATGGCTTGACTTGTTTTTTTAGCATAAACTTTACAGTCACCATCACCAATATAATTTTTGTATTTTACATTATTCACAGTTGTTGCTCTTTTAAACATTTCCACAATACCATCTACTTCCATAAGACCAGAACTGCCAGTATGGTTGACTTTGCACTTTTCTTTATGTACATCAAACCACTCTAAGTATTCTGCTGAGTCCTTATTTTTGTTCTCCCATTTTCTGCAAGCTTGACAAAATTTGTTTTTTGTAATAATGTCTATAACTTTTCCAGTGTGATGGCCAATAAGAGAAGCAGCTCCTTGTAGAGATGTAAATCCTGGTGTACGCCATGTTCCATCACCAGAAACAGATAAACCAGGATCATTTTTAGGGGTACGTTGTGACTCTTCTGCAACAGCTTGTTGCATTGATTCTGTGGCCACTTTCTTGGCAGCAATTTCAAGATTTTCATTTATAATCTGGTATGTAAGTTGGGTAACTGGCTGAGGTAAGTCCATCATTCCACATATTGTTTGTAGACCTGTTAGACCCAAACCTGCAGTGCGTGAGGCAAGAACTGATCTTCTGTTTACTTCATAAATGTTTTTTTTAGGTCCAACTAGCTTACTTGACAGTACACTTGAAGAAAACTGACACTTTTTATTGTACAATCAAATTTCAGCTCAAATCCAAGACCACGGATGGATGTCTCGTCAAAAATAAATTTTGCACCACACTGACAGAATACATTTTTTTGTAGGAAAGGGAGTAACAGGCTCAGATCCACCAGTCGATACTGTGCTGGACTAACTTCACAATTAAATTGGTTTGAGCTGAGTTTAGATTTTGAAGCAGACTTTACTGATTTAGCTGCTTCAAAAGAAGATCTAGCCTTAGCATCTATATTTTTTGATTCTGAGGGGCTGGGGTGAATCGATTACCCTTGAAAACACACTTTCGTTTTCTCCCAATTGATCCTTTTTTATCAGGATTACCCCTCCTTTTCTTACAATCAGGCTCCATGATATATCACTCTTACTAATTCTACTAACTCTAAACTAACTCTAGACAATATAATATTTAAACAATATAAAAAATGAAATCAATTTTAATCTAATTAACTATATCTAATGATTTGATAATGTTCTAATCTAATAATCTAATTCTAAACTATAACTTTTATTGTAAAAAATTACTAACTAGTATTAAACTAAATTATATATTTAAAAAACTAATGATAAACTAACTTGATTAATATTTTATAACCTAATTCTAAACTAAATAAATTATATTTAAACTTATTATTTCTAATTTCTAAGATAAAAATGAAAATACTAATACTAATACGTAAATACTGAGAAATAATTAATAATAATGAAAATACTAAAAGAATAGCTATTTATTTAGAATTTGCGTTGAGAAATATATTTTAGGACACTTTGTAGCGAGTAGAATCAAACACTGGTCTAATATGTTTAACGTTATTAGGAATGTTAATTTAAATTTTTAGGGTGGTAACAGGGGGTCGTAATACCAATTACTTAATTGTTAAGCGGGGATGATCATTGAGATTATATGCATCGGGTACGCTTGCCAACATGACCATGACAAAATCGAAATAATAATAGAATTCGCTCAAATTGATACAATGGATTTGTTCAGTAAATCGTTTGTCGATTTGAATTTGAATTTGATATTGAAAATTTCCAATAAAATAGGCTAAGAAAAAAAAATCAATTTTTGAAAATTTTTAGGTATATATAAGCCCTTAAGCATAATAACTCAGCGGCCGATTGCTTAACAACTATTTGATTTTCTCTTAAAAATAAAGGTCTTGGCTTATTTTTTTTCTCTACCTCAATAAAAGAGAAGTTTTCAATCTTATTATTAACGACTTCTAATATTATTGCCTTGTTATCATGAAGATCGTTTGAGACCTTTTCAAGTGTTCTCGTGCCAATTCCATGTAAATCATGCATACAATCTACATAACAATTTTCAGTGATATGCATTTTATCTATTTCATGAAAAATGCATTCTTTTTTTATGCCCGTTTTTTTTTAATCATTGAGTAACAAATCTTTTTTATAATAAATAGGATCACTAAGACAAAACTCATTTTCGATGCACATTTTTTGACTTAAAATTTTAGGGCTTGTGCAAATCCTGCAAAAAAAGTTCGCTTGAAAAGATTTGTTAAACCCATATATATTAAGACCTAAGTTGTCACCTAATATTAATGGACATGCAAAATAAATGGTTTTTTGGACATTGTTTACAGTAGTGACAATACCGTTACGCAAAAGATCGTTCAAGTCTTGGATTACTTTTGTAAAGACAGATGCATTACCAAAAGTATTCATATGCTTAGCATGAATAATTGTTGAAAGAAATACATGCTCATTTTTTCCTGACATGTGAGGTGGCAAACAAGCTATGGATACATATATTCCTCCCAGCTTCTGTTCTCCTGCGTGACTACTTAATGGACCACGACATTCAAATTCATCAAAATATAAGTATAAAGGTATAATAATCTTTTGAAGATCCATGTATTTTCGTTGCCACATTTTTCCTTGTATAATGTTTGAAATACATGTATCATCAACAGATATCTTATCCATATACATTAGGATTTCATTTAATATTTTTGTTTTTAAAAAATATTTTTCAAGCGTCGCTCTCAAAGGAATATATGCTTCGTAAACAGGTTTTTTTTGGACTTCACGTTCATCATCGCAGATGATAAACTCATTATTTTGCCTAATTCAAATAGCTTCGGTGGGACATAATGACTGTCTTTTTCAAATTGACATTCTATAATATTCTGCAGATATATTTTTGAAAATATTTTTGCAATCATGAAGGATGAAATTAGCCTTACTTATACGTCTTCTGTAAATCAGTTTTTGAATTTTGTATAAAATTCATGTTGTATAAATGGGATAAATGAGTCAACATGCCTGTTTCGGGCGTTAAACTACTTTCAAATCACGGTTAGATTCGATGTCTTAGGACTTGGCCGCTTCACGTATGTTGTTTGAATTGTGAATAACTGCTATGTCAATCTTTTTAGGAACAATATTGAATTTTGCTAACTTATAGCCAGCTCTCGCAAGAAATGCCAAATTCATAAAAAAAATTTTTAGGATAAATTATTTTATTTTAGGATCCATGAAATTACCAATTTATGTGTGATACTGCAAAATAATATGAGCAGATCTCATGAGCTTTTCTTTGGGTTCTCGGCAAATTTTTTTATAGATAATCAGCTTTTGTAAGAGGGTGTTATATAAAAAAGTATATTACTGCTCTAACGGCTATCTGGCACGTGAAATAAAAGCCTTTTCATTGATTTACAGCTTTTGCTAATGTTTTATCAGTTTACTCATACTCAAGTATGATTTCAATAAATTCTTCTTCAGATTCTTTCTATGTACTTGAATGAATATTTATGCGACTTAGAGTCAGTCCCCGAGGTGGACAGCATGCACAGATCAGGTCTTATGCTTACTAAAATTGCTTTTAGTACGATGGTTTCTCAATGTTAAACTTTTTAGATGAAGAATGCCGTCCTTTAATTGTCGGAAAAGTGTTGGGAACCACTGGCAATGGATTTATAAAGTTTGAAATCGACGTCCCAAAAATCGGCCAAATCACCTCATCACGTTAGGTTAAAGCTCGAGCCGCAGGCAAGTACTACGTGAACGAGCAGTAACGTTAAGTACGATTTTTGCTATGATTAAGCGCGCCTAAAATGTGTACCTATGCCATGCAGTGCTACTACTTAAAAATACTAATAAAAAACTAATAAAATGTCATACAATTGAGACGGACAAAACAAGTATTGTAGGCAATATATAAAAACTTTTATCAATTTTTATTTTTGTCATGCCTGTCAAAACGTTTAAGATTTCATTTATTCCATAGCTTGTAAACTAAAATTTTTATTGAAACCGATTAAAATTTATTAATAAAAAAAATTTGACCAGACATACCTTGCTTCGACCATATTTTTTAGAAAAAATTATTATCTTGTTTACCAAGTTGAAAAAAAATTGCCGATATCCACGTGGATTATCTAGGTGGATAGGTACGGAAGCCTGGTGGTGCCACGCGTCACCGCACGAAGCGGGCGAGCGCAGCAGTCGCGTGCGGCGCTCGCCCGCAGTATGCGAGCGATTTTAAAGCTAGTTGTATCTACCAATAAATCGAGCTATACTCATTCAATAAGGCTCATTTTTTAGCGATGGAAATAAAAATAACCGATCCTTGTAAGAATAACTCGTTTTACTTCGAGTTAACAAACAATTTTTTAAGTATGGATTGCTTAAAACGTTATTTTTATAACGCCTGTGGCTTAAATTATTTGATGAATGAAAAGATCATAACGGTTCCAATTGTAAACAATTACTTTCATCTAAATAGAAACTGTCAAGAGTATGAAGTGCTGAATTATAAAGGAAAATACAATTATAATTGGAATATCATATCAATAGTTCTATTAACTTAATTAAATCATTAAATTATTATTTCGTAGCAATAGAAAATGTTCATGAATTAGAAAAATTCTCCTCAATTATTTCAAGAGCTTGTATAAGTATAAGGAAATTAGTCATATCCTCGCAGTTAAACACAACTACAAAATATCAGTGAATACTCTTAAAAGAATGTACAAAAAATTGGGAGTTTCTAGAAAGAATATCATCGAAAGTGACGTTGAGTTAATTGTAAAAGCTCTCCTAGATATAAAATACAGCTCAGGTCTCAATTTGGGATACAGAGCAGCATGGCAACGCTTAAAATCCGATTATAATTTGGTCGTTAAACGAGATACTGTTCTTAAATTGTTGAGATTTGTAGATCCTGAGGGTATTGAAGCTCGTTCTAAATATAGATTAAAACGGCGACAATACTCCGTAGCTGGTCCTAATCATCTGTGGCATGTAGATGGTCATGATAAGCTCAAACGATATGGATTTGCGATCAGTGGCTGCGTAGATGGTTATTCGAGAAGAGTTATTTGGCTGAATGTTGCTACTACCAATAACAAACCCGAAGTAATTGACTATTATTATTTACAATCTCTATTGACACATAATTGTGTTCCGAGTGTTGTAAGGAGCGATAAAGGCACAGAAAACTCATTAATAGAGTTATTACAGATTGCCTTAAGGTCTGACGATCAAGACAGTAGAGCAGGGGAATTAAGGTTTTTAAAGGGAAAAAGCACAGCCAATGAAAGGATTGAAAAATATTGGAGACAGTTACGCAACCATACGACGGACTTTTACATGAAAGTATTTAAAAAAATGGAAGATCTTGGAGAATTTGATTCTTCGAATAACGTACACGTTGAGGCACTCCGTTTTTGCTTTGGGCCCTTGATTGAACGAGACCTCAAAAGATCAATGAAGGAGTGGAATGAACATAGAGTCAGGCAACAAAATAATTGCAAATCACCATGTGGCATTCCAAATGTAATTTATTTTTGGCCCGAAAGGCATGGTGGAACATCATTTATAAAAAGGGTAGATGAAGCAAAAGTAACAATATTACTACGAGAATTTTCTATAAAACCAAAATTATTTAGTACTGAGATTGAAGAAATTATAAAAATGGTTGAACCAAATATGAAAACGTTAATGAACATTGAAGAAGCTTACGTAACGTATAAGGAACTTACAAACAAAATTGGCATCGATAAATTACGTGCCTTGAATGTAGCCAATTCTAAAATTGTTGTGTGCCCCATTTAAATCTTTATCATTTTGCCGCATATTCAAGAATTAATAATAGAATAATTTAATTACTAATGAGCAATTCATGTATTTGCAAAATTAAAAGCTAGGATGTAAAAATTGTCTAAATTGCAGGATTAACTATGAACTATGAATTTGTTCATAGCTTAAAAATGTTTTTTAATTCTTTTTAATTTCAATTCTATATTGTACCAATTGGCTATGATGAAACTATTGCTAGATATATTGTTCAAAAGTGTAATGAAAAGTAACTGTTTGAGGTAAAAATTAAAAAAATGTTTAAATTTAGAAAATGTTTTTAAAAAACATCTTTTGAACAAAATATCAAACCATTTTACAGCAAAGCTTATAACATCTGGAACTTTGGGTAATACGTACACACAATATATTATTATTATTGATCACTGTGTGTGTACAACAATTTAACGTTACTATGAAACATTCTTAACGTTTATAAAACATTCTTTTAAATTTTTTTAAAACTAAATTTGTACGTTTTTAAGCATTTTGTAATCTATTTTTTGTATTATAGTACCATTTGGTGATGATAAAACTATTGCTAGATATATTGTTCAAAAGTGTATTGAAAAGTAACTTTTTATGAAAACAACTTGAATTTGACATTTGATTCAACTAAAAAGAACTTTAAGTATAATCTGTACTCAATTATTTGAGCAATAAATTATTAAAAAATATACACATAGATTTAAAAAAAAACATCTTTTGAACAAAATATCAAACTATATTACAGCAAAGCTCGTATCATCTGGCACTTTAAGTATTATGTACACACAATATATTATTGATCACTGTGTGCGTACAATTTAATGTTATTAAATCTTTTTTTAAATATTATACCACATATATTGTATCACACCTTGCACATAATTTTAACACGTTATTATGTGCAATTCTTAATACACTTAATGTTATTCAGCATCACTTTTTATTTTATCTTTTCTTGATTTAAAATATTTGTTGATCTTATTCTTTCTTGATCTTTATTATCTTTAGTCAAAGATAACAACATAATTGTATAAAAGTTGCTGAAAACTATCACATCCATGACAACCTTTGATTATTCTGTATGTACTGTCACACCACTCTTTTTTAGTGTCAATATGATTTTTGTAGCTTTTGGTCTTGAGCTTGGCTGTACGTAATTAAAGCAGTCTAAAATATCTTTTTTTTGAGAATTTCAGGTACACAAGAAATATTTGGCTTTTTTTGAGATGCCAATATGTTTTTTAGATTTGTAGCAGAGGAATTTTCCATGTGCCATATACGTTTTTCAGTAAAAAAGTCTATTATGGTGCATCCCAATGACCACATATCGCTGTATTGTGTTATTTCCTTATGATATAAATAACACTCTGGAGCCATATACAAAGGCGTACCAGCACAGTTAACACGGCCTTGAGTAGTCAATAATTGGGTATCTAATTGTTTTAATTGAGAAACCCCCAAATCACAAATTTTGACAAGTTTATTTTTAGTGACCATAATATTGGCAGGTTTTATGTCTCGATGAACAATTGGTTGTGGAAATTCATGTAGAAATCCAATTCCAAGCAGTATTTGAAGTACAAATTTTAATTTTTTCTGATTCATCCAATGTTAATTTTTTCTTCACTGTACGCTTGAATATTAAATCGCTGAGAGTATATCCATTTATAAACTCCATTATTATATGGAATTCAGATGAATCGAAAGCATATCCCATTAATAATACTATATTTTGATGTCTAACTGTTCTCAAAATTGTAAGTTCTTTGATGATGTTTTTGGGTTCTACTTGAAGCACATCGATAGTTTTGACTGCTACTTCACTTTCACACCATAATGCCTTTCGTACTTCACCGAAAGCTACTTTACCTAGGAGAATTTCTGTAAAATGAATTTTCTCAATTGGAACTTCAACAGCAATGTCTATCTTCACGCCTCTCACATATTCCGATTTTATTTTTTTGTTTGTAGAACTTTCTTCTGTTTCCAATGGTTTCTTCTGTGCACATGGCAATTTAAAGTCTGATTTATCTTTGGAAATCTTCAAAGCTGAATATTTTACACTTTCCTGAACATCCTGGGGAGTTTTAAATAAAGAATTACACGTAGGCAAGCCGTTCAGCAAAATTGAAGAATTTTCCTTGGCATTTGTCTGTGGAGCTGTCACGTAGGTTGACTCATTGAATGTATACAAATATAGGTTAGTTTGCCTATGAGCCTTCAAACATGCTGCTTTGTAAAAATCCCAAAATCCACCTGAGCCAAAATTTTCGATTATGTCAAAATTCTTCTTACTAATCTTGACAGAGCTTTTCTCGAAATAGTTCGAGTTCAAATCATTTTTATAGGTACTTATACACATAGAAATAATATCTTCTACTGAATATGTCACAGCTGGATCTGCCAGTATAGCTTTCGTTTCGCCTGGCATCTTGTGGAATGTGGTTGAGCCAACATCTCTGTGATGCCATTGAACAGTAATTTTTTTAGCTGGGGTAACAGGTGAAATTGGAGTACGCTTGTCAGAAATTTTCTTCTTCTTTTGAGCCTAGAAAATGACCAAAAATTAACGAGATGCACCCAACAAAGGAAAATAATCAATATTTGAGTAACTCACCTCTTTCTGTTGTAGTGGTGTTTCTTGACTTCGAATCGCCTGCATTATTGATCCTAATTTTTGTTTTTGAATTTCTGAGTGTGTTACTCCTGTACTTTCTGATGCACCTTACGGACAAAGAAAAAATGATTATTAATAATATTTTATACATACTTTTATCGCACAAGAGCCTAAAAGCTAAAAAACTACCGGCAAAGGTGCGATTCTTAGCATAGAGTGCTATAATGACAATAAAGAACAAAAGAGATACTTATAAACATATGTAAATATATTTCTTACCTTTTTTTGAAAAGACGTTGTGTGTATTGATATTAGAAGCACACCTCAGGTTATCTTTTTCTACCAACACGCAAAAGTCTTTCTTGTCTTTCGTATATGTAAGTCCAGAGATATGGGGATAGTAGGTTTTGAGGCAAGATAATGATATAATATCATCCTCTACTTCAAAAAACCGTGAAGGCCCCCCATCTTTGACTTCTATTACTCTCTTAGCCATTTTCTACGGTCCAAAAAAATTTTTTAATTGTGAGGTTAGCAGGGACAAAGAGCTCGAACAACATACGTCTCCGCTCGCATACTGCGGGCGAGCGCCGCACACGACTGCGGCGCTCGCCCGCTTCGTGCGGTGACGCGTGGCACCACCAGGCTTCCGTAGATAGGTAATCCACTTGGATTGTACGTAGATATCGCGTAGGTTGGACAATAATTCAACGCGGATCATACATGGATTAAAAAAAATCTAACTCGGTGAATTGTAACTTCTCCAACTCTTCGGTGACATATTTCGCAAACATGCTCGAAGTATCAGCGAAGTTTTGTCGGTGAATCGTCATCGATTTCAACTTCTCCACGTTGATTATCGAATAATCCACGATGATTTGTTGATAAATCTGCGCGGATCTTGGACTTGTTTTCGCGAGCACGCTAGAGGTATCCACTAGGATTTGTCGGAGAATCGTCGTGGATTTTAACTTCACCACGTTGGTTATTGAATAATCCACGATGATTTTTGAAAAAATCAACATGAAGTTTCGTAAATCTACGAGGATTCTATCAAAAATCCTCATTGGTTGATCGAAAATCGTGCGTAGGTTTGTAATTCTATGAGGATTGTAGCGAAAATTCTCATAGGTTGATCGAAAATCCATTTAGGTATTATGTTAATCCACGTGGTTTACTTAAGGAGACAAATAATTTAATCCACGTAGTATCAATGTTCGATCCTCGAGGTATCCATCTACTATTCACACGGATATTTTTGCAATTTTTTTCATCTGAGTATACCCGAAAGATCCCATCACCTGAAGTTTTTCAGGGAAAGCACGGTTTGTAATGTAGTATATGTAACTTTATAGTGTACTTGCATTAACAAATAAATTACTTACAGTTTTATACACCGTCTTTTTAGTTTGTCAATATTGAATATTTTTGAAATGGACGTAAATATGAAACACTTTAAAATTGCTTTCAACCGATTAAAAAATTCGTGACTGAATTTAAACTAAAAACTAGCTATAACCACGGTGAAATTTCAAGTTAAAATATAATAGTTGCATGATAAAATGTTTTTGAACATCTCGACACTGAGTAATTACAACAATGACAACGAACATTCAATATTCATAATTAATTTTTAAAGATGGAATGATAAAATATTAGTTACCTGGAAATGTAACATTTGTTTTCATCGATTGTGGTGAAGAATTTTTTTGTTTTTTATTTTCTTTTATGATAGATGCAATGGAGTTGAACCGCGACACAACCCTTGCTTTTTTTCTCGACTTACTCAATGGCAAAATTTTCATTTTTGAGCGTGTAACTAGAATTTTTCCTGGAATGTTAATAGGTAAAATAATTTACTATTTAATGATACACAGAATATTAATAAATAAAAGAAATTTATGGTGATGACAAGGCTGACCGAAAAGTCGAATTTTCGATCCAGTTTTCTGGAATTCCTATAGTAATGACTTTTTGGTTGGTCTCGCCATACTTAAACTTGAAAAGTAGATGAAATAAAAATTGTTCTAATTTCTACACGTTCTCTATACTGTCAAACAAATACCGACAACGTAGCAAACGTAGTTTTTGTTCTAGTTTCGGAAAAATCTAAGTAATCTTCCAACAAATTGACCAGAATGTGCATTAGATTATTATAAATTTAAAAACGAAGGTTTTCATAATTATTTTGCTTGAGAATTAATTAATGGAAATTTTTGTAAATTATACTATGTGTAGGTTAAAATAGCGATGATAGTTTGGTCAAAAGTTAATACAGAATTTAGCCTCAATCAACTTCCTGAGCAAATTTTTTGTAAGCTTACAGACACTTTCGTCAATTTTCAGGGTGTATCAATGTAAAATACAGAATTACCGATATCTTTGGGTTAGAGACCCCTTAAATAATTTTTTATGCAGAGATCAATTGCGTAACTTTTTAATTACTTACCAATAGGATCAGCAGTTTCACTACTAACTTCTTTTTCACCAATAGCATTTACAGAAGGTTCTTCGATCATGTTATTTGATGAATCATTCTGAATAATTTGAAGACGTTCAAGATTAACTTGACAAATTTTTGGGAGAATCACCTGAACAATCGTATCTCTATTTTCATCAACTGCTTCATTTCTTGAATTAGACGAAACATCAAGAGAATGCACAGCTAAAAAATTTAAAACAGATTCAATTTAAAAAGGTTATAACTCCGTTTAATTATCTTTTTAAACAATTTTTTTTCTAATTTTTCAGAGTAAGTCCATTTTCTTACAATTCTTTTCATCATAAAATAAGAAAAACAATATTAACGATAAAATCTTTTATAAAGTACGCGTTATTACAATAATTCAAGATACATTCAACTTTAAAAAACGACGTTTCGATACTTTTTAGTAGCCTTTTTAATTTTACTTGTGATCTCTTATAGTGTACTATACGATAACAGTACATTTATAGTGTAATCTTATAGTCTCTTATAGTGTAATATACGATACAATAAACTTAAAAAGGCTAGTAAGGTGTAGTGAATCGTTGTTTCTTCAAGTTTAATTAATTATTTTAATTTTTTGAATATTCCGTAGATTGCAAAAGATTTAGTTAATAGCGCCATTTATTGAGAATAAAACGTATAATTGAAAAGAATTTTGAAAAGCACATGTCTGATTATTAATCATCTTGATGTGCTATATGGAATGAAGAATTCTTTTAAAAGTCAAGGAGGTACTTTCACTCTTCTATTGCTAAAAAGTTTTTAAAAGCTCGTGGAAATCGTATGGAATACTTAGATAATACTTACTTTATTCTCCAAAGCTGTTCAATTGATAATTGCAAAAACATAACAAAGTCAATCATCGTGAACTTTTCTAGGATACAGTCTAAATTAAATGAGGTTTAATCAAAACATCAAATTAAATATTTTAATTAGACTAGTTATAATCAAACAAATCAATCAAAATTCACGTAAGAATCATGTACTCTCCAATTTTGAGACAAATTTTTCATGATTAACACATTTGATTAATTAAAAGTTATAAAAAGTCTGCTTTATCTTTAATTTTTTGAATTATTATTAAATAATCTTTTTAAATAATAATTTGCAACGCTGCAAAAGACTGTCGGGAAAAAGTCATAGGACATTAAAATTGTTCAATACCAAATCGCGCATCTATGAAACACTGTAAACATAGAAAAATTTATCAGAGAAAAGGCGTAGAATATCGTTTTTTCGTGTCATTGTTATAGTATAATTAAGAAAGTTGAATTGAATCATTCAATTCAACAAAATCTAATCAAAGAACAAGAAAATCTTATCAAGTTTTGTACAAAGAAATAATTCTGTAACGTTTGCAAAAAATTTGGCCCCCAAAGTTTGTCATGAGATGGGATATAAATAAATAATCAACCGTACCACAAAACTCTTATCTCTCATAGACAAGAGAGCAGAATACAGAAAATGTGATCATGATCGTTCGAAATCTGGAAACTTGACTAATTTAGTCGAAAGTACCTCCTCAACCATAAATACATGTTTATTACTACAACTATCAGATTTGTCACGAAACTTTATTTTTACTCACCAATAGAAGATCTGGCTTTGTCCTCGAGTTTCGTCATTGAAACAATTTGATTTGAAGCGTTATCTCCGTCATAACAATTGTTAGAAAGGTCTCTTGATTTAGATGAATCATCATGAGTAACACAGTATTTATTAATTTCTAGAGTATCTATGAAATTGAATTTATTAATTAGCTTTTTTGATACCGATAAAAATAGTCGTATATTAAATCATTTGAAACCCTAAGAATTTACCTGTAAATGGATCGAAATTACTCGAATTAGAGCCCTCACATGAAGTTTCCACGTAGCCTTTAAAAAAAAAATCTAGTCAAAGTACTGAACAGGGTTGCAAGATTTAAAATACATCGGGTAATTAAAATATATTTAATGTGCAAATTACTCTACCGTTAAGTAAAAAAAAAATTAATAAAAAATACTCTGTAGTTAAGTATTAGTAAACAAATTAAAATAAAAAATTCTTCGCAATTGGGTACATTGAAAAAAAAGATCAAATACTCCGTAATTAAGGAGGTCTGTACCCCACATTATTCGAAAAATTTGTTTAATATTTTTTTCTAAATCGAATTTGAAAAAACGGCTCTATGGAAACATTTGTTTCGTTTCTCTGAATATGTGAAAAAATTTTTAGCCAATTCGACCGAACAAATTTCCCGGAAAACGTGTTTAAATTTTCAAATGACAATTTCAACTGAAATTTTTAAAAATTTTTATGTGGGGTACAGACCTCCTTAAGTATTGTGCAAATACAATGTCTAATTTTAATTGCAAGCATTCAAACTCAAAATACAATATTCAAATGTACTTCCACTGATATACAACAGCGCAGAAAGATATCGAAAGTGGAACAGAGGCAACAACGAAACCCTAGCCACGCGAAGCGGCGATATACACTAATTTTTGGTTTTCTAAAAACTTTTAGTATAAGAGCAGAGTTCTCAGAGTTGGGGCCAAGAATTTATTTAAGAATTGACCCGGAGGAAAAAATAAAAAAAAACTTTTTTGGATCATTTTCTTAGCCTCCTGGTATAGGAAATATCGTTTCTCAAAATTGGCTTTTCAGGCGCTGTTGTTAACCATTTTGACAACCATGAGTTAAATATTTTTTTTCAATTTCTTATCCTTCAATTTCTTCGAATATAATGTACTTAGCTTAGCTCGTTAAATTTGTTTAAACTACTCAAAAATTACACTTGAAACAAAGAGGTTACTAGCTCTCAGTTCTGATTTGGTCGAAAAACGGCTTGCTGACTGTTGCATAAGGTTAACAGTAAAATGAAAAAATCGTTAAAAAAGGACCTAAACTACGCCCGGGAAAATTGTGGAGCTAAATTTAGACTGGACTTTAACATATTTTTTAACCCTTATAATTGGTAATTATCAATATATTTACATAAAACTCAGTAAAAAGATGGGGAATTACATACATTTACATTTACGAATACATTTACATGCGTTTAATTAAAAAAATGTATACATTTTAATGCATTTAATAAAATGCTCATTAAAATTAGAAATTATTATATTAAGTTTGACCGCCTCCCCCGACCCTTTAACGCATATATGGAGCAAGTAAAACATCAAGCTAAACAATCTTATGCAGATGACATGAAACAATTCCAAAAAAGTCCTAAAAAAGCGAACAAAAATGCACAGCCTACGCACGATTAACACGTTAAATATTGCAATGCTGTGACACTGTGAATCAGTGTCAACGATTGAGGTAGAGAGCGCGAGCGAGCGGAGATGGAGGCAGCACCCTCGCGATTTGGCTGGACGACTAGAAAAGGCAAGCTGGGTCGGTCTTGCGTGGCAGCATTTGAAAATTGAATTTGAAGTTTTTTAATGTATGAAATGCTTATTCAAGCAACGTTTTAAGCAATTTCACTAAACTTATACCACTTTCAAATATTTTTTCAAAATAAAAGAAATCGAGTAAAAATAATATTTATTTATAATTTTATATATAATACCTGAAGCATCTTCTTTCTTGTCCTGGTTTATTCGAAGGTGAACATATATGTAAACTATGAGCAGGAACATTCTGATTGCTAATTATTGGTGGAATCTCGGACTTTTCCGTCTCATCGTTATTCACTTTTGATGAGATATTTATCTCTTTTATAGTAACTGGATTCAACTTTATCATGAGAGATTTATCGTAACAATTAGAATTTCTTTCATTGGTAGTATCACCCAAAGATTCATCACAACTTGTTTGTAAGAATCGACGCTTTCTTGAAATGATTCTTGAAAATCACACAAACTATTGTGGATACGATTATCTTGTATAGTCTTCAATGATTCTAATAAAATTAGTAATTATAAATAATAATATAAATAAGTGTCAGACTTGATGACGAATTTCTCGAATATAATTTTGGCATTGTAATTTTAAGAAAAATATGAAAAAATAACTCCAAAATTGCAACGAAAATAAGCCAGCTATGGTTAAAAAATAAAAACTTCTAAAAAATTCAAGGCTTAAGTTAATTTCTATTAAATCGATTCATGGTTACACGTCAGAATATTTTGAAATTGTCCAAAATAATCAAGCCAAACCCGGATAGGCTGTGTTCATAATAGCAATAGCAGTAAGGTTTTAAGCCAGTTTAATACATTATTGTGGAAGAAAGACAAGAATAAGCGTATTTTAAGAATATTTCGACGCTCCCCATGAAGAGTAGCACTTCTCCATTTAATTTAACACATAAATGTGCTACTCTTCGTGGGGAGCGTCGATTTACTGTTCTCTCTCATGTTAACGGTATTAGACGCTGGCCTGCAATTGTTTGTGCTAAAATATGTTTCCTAAAAAAATATACACTCATTTACCTTTTTGTTTGAACAACATGTAGAACATTCACACTCTTCATTTGATGGTCCAAAATATGTATCTCCATAATAGACAAATAACTCTTCACCTTCTTCAATGTCTCGTACGGTTTTAAGTTTTATGAAATTTTTTTCAGACGAAATAAAATCACAATTTGGGTTGCAGTCGTGATTTACAAACGCTTAAATAAGTTAGTCTTTTTGTTTGAGCTTATAATTAGCGAAAAATCTTTTCCAGCGGATCGTAAATTTTCCTCTTCTTCATCACTAATTTTCTGATAATACCCACAAATATAATCAACTAGTGTGTTTTTTTTAATCTTTTTTCCCCACGACACCTACTCCATTGAAGTTATCTTTAGAATATTTTGTACACTCAACTAATTTTACTACAGAAGAAGGAGCCATGAATTGCAAATAAAATTTGAGATATATGTCAACACGTTTCTTGTTTTTTTGGATTTGAAATTGAAATAGGAGTTTAAATTCTTCAATGATGTTCTTTAAACTTTGAAAAGTTTGTTTCAATGACTTTCCCGCAGAGAAATCTTCTAATATCAACTTTAATTTTGATCTAATTTGCTTCGAAAAAATTGTTTTTCGTTCTGGATACATTTTTTGAGTTTTTAGGTTTGTCTCATCGACAATCAAAAATTTTGCTAAATCATCGATATTAGCGAATTCAGACATTTTGTTGATTCCTGAACGTTTATGAAATATTAAAAATCACAATATTACATTCTTTAGATCTAGAAATAAATAATATTTATGTTAAGTTTTTCACATTATTTAATAAATATTTGCGTATGATAATAATTCTATAAGTATCATTTCTGCAACATTCATTTAATTCGTATTGATGGTGTGATTAGAAAAGAATAAACATTATCATTAAGAGGTCGACGTAAATGTAAAATTTTCAACGAATAATACTAAGTTATAATGTTTTTCATTGTTGAAGAAGTAAGGAGTATTTTCATATATATCATTTAACCCTTCAGGTACTTGATTAATACTGAAAAGTGTCTTTATACTCCAATGTTGTTTTTGTGATAGTAAATTTCAATACTATTCAACAATGACTTCAAGTTATATGGAAAAAAAAACTAAAACTTAATCTAAGCTGTACGTCATACTCTCTACTCTTAACTCTATTTTATACTCTAGGCTTGATTTAAGATGAAATCTACTTTATTAATTTTTCTCAAATAAGATTGATAGTATGACCGAATTTTTTTCTCTCCTCTGGCATTCAAGGATGGGTATTCTTTCATTGCTTGTCGTATTTTCACGGCTGATGGATAAATCTTTTTACTAATTTCATCATTAAATGCTACTTCAAAGTTCAAAATTTCACCAGAATCCCACCTCTTTTTTGAGTTTGTAGCAGCACCTGCACACAGAAAAATATTTATCAATAAAAAAGATAAATGGATAGATTATTACAAAAATTAAAATGTTTATACTCTAAAGTTAGTCTACTTTGTATTTATAGTTTGATGTTTGTATAGTTTTAGACGTATTCGTAAGATTTCAACTGAATATTTTTTTTAAAATCGACAAATTTTTTTCTCAATTTTTCTATGAACAGCCTTGAAAAATATTTAGTGCGAAACTCAAAGAATATATTGAAACATGTACATTTAAGTTCATTTCCAGTATTGGCTAAAGGAAGTAGTATAGTAATTCATGAGTCTAATCAATGAGTCTGTTTTCATTCAGTTCGATTTCCATATTTTTAGGAGTATCAGGTTTTCATTTCAAATTAATGTAGCCTAGACGTGTCCATTTCAATGCAACTTCAATATTTTTTCATCTTTTAGCACCAATTTAGCATAGATTGAGTCGCAAGTATTGTCAATGATCATTGATTGTTAAAACTTTCAATTAAAATGTTAGTGCTAAAATTTAGGGCAACTATTTAAGTAATAATAATAGTACACTATAGGGCGATTAAATCTGCAACACCTTCCAAACGTATGAACAGCAAAGTTCGGGCCGCATATGTGTATAACATGGCTTCAATAATGAAAATAGTATGCAGAGTATCATAGTCAGGCCCCAATTTCGCTGTGTTTACGTTTGGAGGTTGTTGCAGATGTACTCACCCTTTAGTGTACATGCTTCGTGAAAAAAAATTTTGTAGCCTCCAAGCACAATGGTCACACCTTATATTTCGGTTGGGAACGAGTGCATGATCAATTACAATGGGAGAAAGTTGCATCTCGCAAATATTTAAAGATCAGTTCATCTAGTAGAGAATCAGCCTTTCTAGATAAAAACTGTGAGATTACGACCTTTTTCAGTCAAAATTTGAGAAGTGCTCGTTTCCAGAATATAAGATGTGCCCATTCTGAACGAAGGCCAATTTGCCAAAATATCGCATTACCTTCTGAATACTCCTGAGGGGTTTCGTTCAAGTTTTGATCTTCGTTGTTATCTTCTGCTTCATAACTATCGTCATGATCCATAATGTCTTCAAGATATCCTGTTATTGCAGCGACATCAAGAGCGGTATTTTCCGCGTAGTTTTCTTCGTGTGTTTTAGTCGTGTGAGCCAAGTGCTTCGGTACTGTTTTTGTCGTTTCACCTTTATTTTTAATTTTTGATTCTACTGCTAGAAATTTTCTAAACCCTGTGGAAGTTACGTTATTCAAATTATCAAATTCCTTAAAGTTCTCATGGCATTCAATTGCTAATTTTTTTTCTTCCGTAAAGGCACTCATGTGGCGATATTTGTCAGCTTCAGTTGCAGGTAGTGCAAATAAATAGTCATCTTTTTTGGGATATTTGCTTGATAACGGTTTTTAACCAAGAAATCTAAAACTTGCTCGTCAAGTTTTGTTAAATATATAATGCCATCAAGGCCAATAGTTTTTTCCCTTGCACCACCATATAATTATATTTAGCGAAACGTTCTTTTCGTCCGTATTCAACAAAGAAGAATGATGCTCCTTTTTTTTTTTTCATCACGATCTACATAATCTCTCAGTTGGCTGCGTCCACGACGCCAGGACGTCTGGCATTGAATAAAAGTAAATAAGTCATCTGGGCTGCTTGCAGCAAAAAATAAGTTTCATTATTAAACGAAGTTTGAGCTTTATCAAAAAGATATCGTCGTTTCTTATCCAAAAAGGACAGCATAATGGTTTTATCGCGTTTAGAAACTGCATTCTTTTGTTTTCCAATGTTACATCTACGAATGTGTTTTTGACTGCTACATATCGTACTCCCTATTGAATCTCTCCAATGAGCTTTGAATTCGTGACTAAAATTGATGATCTCCTTTTGCTTTCAGTATTTTTTCTTCTGCATGTAATGAGACTCAAGAAGAGAAGAAGTTTGGCTTATTAATGAACCTAGGTTTTGAGCTGTAGAAGGAGCCTTGAAGATTCTTTTACCGTCAGATCCAAATTTTGCTACAGACCGCACCGCTTTTACTACGTCGTACCAGTTTTCTGGCTTCAAACAAGTTTCTAGATTTAAATATTTACCATTTATTTCTTTCATTGCTAATAAAAATCTTCCCATTAATCGAAGATTACTTCTAATGAGTTTATCTTTATCATCATGGTCGTGTCTTTCACACAAAGCATTACCAAGTAAAGTTGCTGCCAGGTCATATTTAATGACTTCCAATATTGGTGATTCACGTGTTTTAGCTAAAATTTTTTTTATCAAACGTTCACATGCTAGGGGATGATGATCTTGAGAATCTTGTCGACATGCTGCAAGCTTGTCTCTAACCGTTCCTGGTCCGGAATATTTGTTCTTATCGTGTTTGTTTAGGTGACTTGCAATATTACGCCGAGAAATATATGCAGAGCATACTGTGCATTTGATTCTCTCAATTTTGTTATGAGAAGCCTTAACTTCTATCTCCGGCTTTTTCATTTCTTTTATTTTTTCATACATTTCAGTTTTATCTTGCATTGAAACAGTATCATCATTATCATATATTTTTCAATCGTCCCTTGATTTTTGTTCACTCTTATTCTTCGGGAAACTATCAGTTTACCAGTTTTGTTTATTGATGGATCTGAGTTATACTTAGCATTACCAGCATTCCGTAATTTAGATAATAGATCCCGACGTTTACCAGATTTAGGAGGTAACGCAAGAATTTTGGCAACAGTTTTTTTTTCTTTGTGTTTTTTCATTAGATGCTGATCTAACCGAGAAAACAAACGATTGCAATAAGGACAGCATGCTTCTTTCTTGTACCATTTTCCTCCTTCCTCGGATGTTGGAACGTATAATTTTTTCTGGAATTCAATATCCGGAGTAATAATTGTATTCGACTCATAAGAGTGTCTTTTTTTTTAGCTAAATCGATCGACTGCTGAATTAAACTATCATCTGAATCACTTGAAGAGTCTGATTCATCTGATTTATCTGGTTCATCTGATCCATCTGGTTCATCTGAATTGTCAGAATCTTGATGTTTTCTTTTTTTGTTTGATTCTGGAACATACTCATCGGATTCATCCACAGACTCTTCATCCGAGTCTCGAATGTTATAATCAACTTTACTTTTATGTCTCAGGTTCTTTGCCGAAATAATTTTCTTTTCACTCAATGGCTGAGAAAGGTAATTTTGGCTTGAGTCTGAATCATCGGAAAACATTTGCTGATCTTCGATCAGTAAGCGTTTTTTCGTATCATTTATAATATCCAACGTTGTAGAGCTATTCTGTGGTCTAAGTTTTTTTTTTCTCGTACCTTTATCTTTGACGAATAAAATATAAAAAATGAACGGACGTGCTTAATAAATGGATTTAATTTAAAAAAAATGTAAATCATGTATTTTTTGTATCGTTTATAGTTGATATTTAAGTACAATTTTAATTTATGGTTCAAATTTGTTGGGATTGTCTTAAAATTGCTCTGAGAATGAAGGGATGAAAACAGAATTTTATTTGTTGAAATTTTGCTTCCTCATAGAGGAAGTTTTGTGATAGGTTCCAAAAGCAAATTTTGAACCAAACATCGTAGGATAATTTCGTTTACATATTCGTAAACTAGATCGAATTCCCAACAAATGTTGGTATGTGTGTTTATGTATTTAGGCGGTGGTTTGGAACCAGAATAATTTTTGAACTTAAGCACATTTTGAAATGGGCTCCGGTTTTTGATTCTACTCAGTGCATGGTGTTTAGGATTGTTTAATGAGAGGTAGTATAATTAATAATCATGTTACTCTTGAAGTTAAAGCAGACAAACGGGAAGTCTCAGCCGAACCTTCAAAGAGGAAAGACGTGTGTCTAACTCTTCCCGGCAAACATAAACAAAGGAGATATAACGCCTATAGCTATAAGAATAGCAATTAGAATTCCCAAGTTCTACAATTAAAATTTTATTAACTGTTTCATACAAGATGACATCGACGGACGAGTTGAAGAACTTAATTCTGAGCCTTGAAAAAAATATAAGTGGCAAAATTGAAGTTTTATCGAGTGCTGTGAAAGCTTCAAAGAGGATGTAGAAGGGAGGGGAGGCGCGCAAAGGGTCTGAGAAGGGAGACACATAAATTGCGCGAGCAAAACAATGCGCTCCAAGACAAAATGGACATCCTGAAAAAAGAGCTGAGCTTCATCCAAGCAAGAGAGAAAAAAACCACATCATCCTCTTTTAGAAAAAGCATCCGCTAAAATTGTCGACAGTTTATAAGCGTTATGATTGGTTGTTATAGTAGCGCTGCGGAATGTATCAAATTGTTCTGTATTGAATGAATATTGATTTTAGGTTGTGTCTTTTGATTAGTTGATGTCTCATAGGAGGCGTGAACAAGTCATAAATAAAATAAGGGTAAAACTTTAGAGCGCGCGAATCGCGCGTTTTCTTAGAAGCTAGTTTAGTTTAACTTCGAAGACACAAATCATTTCAATAAGAAACTTAATGAAAACACTTTGGAACTTCTCACAGCTTGTGAAGTAAACATCCAATATTCAACATCTCATGTCTCGGTAAGATGCAAAATAAACGCCCGTTAAGTATAGAAATGTCACAAAACAATATCAAGAAGGAGCTCTTCACTACAGCTGATAACTTCAAAAAACAGGGTATATACATGTCGAATGAATTGACCACTTTGCAGCAGAGACAGGAAAACTTGTTGAAGTAAAAAAGCAGCTTCAACAATCTCTGGACCTAATCAGCAACCTAAAAAGACGAACAAGCACGGACAATCCTGAAGGTGACAATTGCGAATGCAGTTCACCGGTCACAGAAAATCCACCCCGTAAATGATCCCGAAGAGAATCAAACCACGGGAATTCAAGTACACCGATTCGTAACTATCTTTTACCAAGCAAATTTGACAAGGGTTCGTACACGCAAAGAACTAATTCAGCTAAATAGCAATCAGCCAAGGCCATACGTAAACCTATGCGTGTCTTGTTCTGTAACGCAGCAGGCCTTACAAGTTATAAAGTTAGTTATTCATTTCAATCTCTTATATTTTATTGTCAGGAATTTTTATACCTTTACAATAAATATCTGAGTTAGAATTTGTTTTTTTTTGTATAGCATTTTCTTTCATGACAAGAATAATCAAATTAAGACAAATTCTAACTCAGATTTATTGTAAAGGTATAAAAATTCCTGACAATAAAATATAAAAGATTGAGATGAATAACTAACTTTATAACTAAACTTATAATATAATTACTTATAATTATAAATAAATTAATTTACTGCCTGAATCATAATCGACAAATACTTGAAATTTAAAGTCCAGGCCTAATTAATTGAAAATTATCAAGTACTATTGATTTTATCCAATACCTGAAAATGTTTGCCCTATCTATTTGATACATAATGTAGGTTGTTAATGAAATTTATACAACAGGATTTTTTGAGATTTTTGAAATGACTAATCAAATTTAAATTGTCGTGCAAGTGCACTTCATAAAAAATAAGTTTTATAAATAAATTTAGTTCACAAAAGTTTTAATAAGTTTTTACTTCTAAATCAAAGAAGAAAACTTAGCCAATATTTTAGTAGCAAAGAGTAGTTAAAGTAAATAGAATTTGGCAATAAAATATAAAAGATTGAAATGAATAACTAGCTTTATAACTAAACTATAATTTTACTTATAATTATAAATAAATTAATTTACGGCCTGAATCATAATTATCGACAAATACTTGAAATTTAAAGTCCAGGCCTAATTAATTGAAAATTATCAAGTACTATTGATTTTATCCAATATCCTATTCTATACAAAATAGGAGATAGTTGGGAAATAAAATGACCAATTTGGTTACTCATTCAAGAGTATTGAAAAAGGTTGGGTATAAATTATCATTTGAGGCAAATAAGAATATATTTAATTAAGCTATGCCATATGAATATATATTTATTATTTTTATTATTTGATCATTACCTGAAGACATGTTGGAGCATTTATCTAACGTTTCCTCTAAGAATACTACGTTTGCAAAATTTAGTTAGCAAATTTTCGTTTCGTCAAGTCCTTTGTCGATGATAATGAAAGCTCAGTTTTAGCGGGAGCGCGGTTTTTTCGGGAGAGTTAAGGCTATGTCACGAATAACCAAAATACACATTGGAGGAATATGGAATTTCCGCGCATTTAACTATGGTAAAAGGACTAGATCAAGCAGTGATATTTTCTGACACGAAAAATTCTCCAACTTTGTTGTTGTTGTCTGTTTTATGCTCAATTGCAAGTTGTTTGATTGAAATAAGCAAACAAATCTGTTTATGTGTGTAATTTTAATCGTATTAAAAAGCGAAAGAGATTCATTCACATTTTATTTTGGAAAATTTTTATTCCAACTTGCTGACGCGGCCTCGACAGTCATTACCTAATCGTACATCGTACAATAGTTCAAAAAATTTATTCAAATTAGATATAAATCAATAGAATTTGAAAAAATTAATACAATAACTGTCTATGGACAGCCATCAGAAGTGTAACTTCGTTAAATTAAAAATTAAGACATAAAAATCATAAAAAGTCGAGGCTGCTGACGCGTAATACAGACTGTTTTCAAGATTTCTAATTCATTTCGACAAGATATCAAATCACTTCTCAATGCGATTAAAATTGGTAAAATCATAATAAAGCATATACTTTTATTTAAAAATGATAAGTACAACATATTGAGTCGACAGATATGTTTATTTCTAACTTTTATATACAAATTGGCATGTTATTTGAATTTTAATCATTTCCTCTAGGTCACAATCTGACTACCAGAGGTCGTGGTGGTATCATTTACTTCCCAATCCCGACTGGAAACTAAATACGGGTGCCCGGACTTATATTCCGGCCCTGATTTGAAAGTAGAACAATATCCTTCTGGCACCTGAAATGGGGTGTAATAAGGTGCTTTTCCGGGC
This sequence comes from Trichogramma dendrolimi, assembly GCA_034770305.1. Classification (NCBI taxonomy): domain Eukaryota; kingdom Metazoa; phylum Arthropoda; class Insecta; order Hymenoptera; family Trichogrammatidae; genus Trichogramma; species Trichogramma dendrolimi. The sequence continues at coordinate 70,655 of JAPMIB010000236.1, forward strand.
CGGATACGGAGCCCATAAGTTTAAAAAATTTTTTAAATGAACTTCAGGTCCCGTTCAGGACCTGATCAGGCCCAGAGCTCTTATTACATCAATGATTTTGTATATAAATTAGTAGACAGTGTATGTTTGTAAGCGTTGAAAATCACATAAAATTAATAATTAAAATGTTTTCTCGCAAAAGAGCTGCGAATAGATTGAGCGTGAAAGATTATCGAGATAAAATAAAACTCATACGTGCAGAATATGGTGAAAATAGTGAAAAACCTCCATTAGAACCTCCTTTAAAAAAAAGAAAAGAATCTTTTAATGATTATGTAGAAATGCAGTCTGGTGTTAATGATGCATCTTCTAATAATTATAATGATTCTAATAATTTTAATGAAATAAATCAAAATGAAAATTATGAAAGTGGCGTTAGTTGTGATGAAAGTGATAGGGAGGATTATCAGTGTAATGAAAAGTCGGAGTCTGATATTGTCATTGCCTTGAGGCAATGGGCCACTGAGAACGTTATACCCTATGCCCAAGTGGACTCTCTTTTGAGAATATTAAAACCTCTTCATCCAGACCTTCCATTAACATCAAAAACATTATTAAAAAAACGTGTTTTAAAAAATAATTATTGCGTCAAAAAATTCAATCCTTTGGATGAAAGTGACGACTCCGAATTTGTTTATTTTGGTATTACCACACAATTCAGAATTTTGACACCTAAGATGGATCGAATAACTTGTATAAAATTACAATTTAATATTGATGGTTTACCACTGTACAAATCAAGTGCAACAGAGTTGTATCCAATTTTAGGAAAAGTTTACAGCCACGAATACAAATTCAAACCATTCGTTATTGCTATTCACTGTGGAAAAGGAAAGCCAAAATGTGTTGATCTTTTTTTTAGTGAATTCATTGAAGAATTAAATATTTTATTAAAAAGTGGAATAACAATCGGTGAAAAAAACATTCCAGTAGAAATAATGTGCTTTATTTGTGACACACCTGCTAGAGCTTTCATAAAAGGTACAAAAGGACACACTGGTTTTAATTCATGTGAGAGATGTGTTGTACATGGATACAAAAAAGGATCAGTTATTTTTCCAGTCGACGAGAGCACTAAAAGATCTGACAATTCATTTAGAATGCAAGAAGATCCTGATCATCATAAGGTTTCTCCTCTGACCCTAATAACTCCCCACGTAGACATGGTCCAAGATTTTGTTCTTGATTTTATGCACCTAGGAAGCTTGGGGATTATGAAAAGATTATTAACAGAATATTGGATGAAACCTAAAAAAATAGGATTGAAAAAGGAACAAATACTACGCATATCACAAAGACTTGTAAACATATCAGATCAAATTCCAGTTGAATTCCAGAGAACTACTCGATCACTTGGTGATGTAGGAAAGTGGAAAGCTACAGAGTTTAGAACATTTTTGTTATATACAGGCATGTTTGTATTAAAAGATATTCTCCCTGAAAAAGAATACAATCATTTTTTACTCTTTGCTGTGGCGAGCAGATTGTTGTGTGCCAAAAGTACATGCTTGAAGTATGTCAATGAAGCTGAAAGTTATATGCTCAAGTTTTCACAGCTTTCATCTGAAGTGTATGACCCTAAAGCATTGGTGATGAACATGCATTGCAGTCAACATCTTGCAGATGATGTACGGCATTTCCAAGCACCTTTGGAAGACATCTCAGCTTACTCATTTGAAAACACTCTTGGAAAAATGAAAAAATTAGTACATGGTGCAAGGAAACCACTCAATCAACTGTGTCAACGTTTGGAGGAGCAAAATAGCTTTCAAGAAAAGGAGGATATCACATTTTCAACAAGTATAAAAATTGTACAATCTAAAATGAGTAATAATGTGGAAGTTATAAAAAAAGTGCAATACTTGTTTTATGAGTTTACTAATAACAACCCAAACAACATAGTACTTCTAAAAAATGGAGATGTACTTCAAATAAATAAAATCATTCGTAAGAAAGAAGAGAAAACAGTTTTATTAATTGGGAATCAGATTGAAGTTGAAGCTCCAGCTTTCACCTATCCTACAAACTCTTCGGTACTACATATATATAAAATCAAACCAAACATAACAGTTAATAAACTTGTACAAACGGATATTTTGAATGTTGAAAACAAAATGATCAAGTTATCCATATTTGAACTTCCTGATGAACCAGTAGTAACTTATATTGTACCTTTTTTACATTAGAAATGTTAAAATAATTCTAATGTAGGTAGCATATAATTATGTAACTATATAATTTTGATATTGATAAAATAAAAGCATCATTTGGACAATCTAAAGTTTATTTATTGAATAAAAAATTAATCACATCTTGCTTTAAAAATTTCATTTATTAATTCAATTTTATTGATTTAGTTCAATGTAACAAATCATATAATGATATTTCATTTATAAGAATAGTTTTTATTAGTTTCTTAAATAATCGTAAAACAGTCAATCATAAAATGTGATGTTACGGGAATTTCACGGCTAATAGATCCGGCCCTGAACACGAGTGAGTTTGCGCACAACCAACTTCACGGGTAAAATGCTCTACATGGTATGAAAACCGGACTATTTAAAAATCAATCCTACAGCATTGTTAAGGAAAACCTCTTTCAATCTTTTCAAATACAACTTCATCATTGCAATCAAGGGTTACTTATCAGCATCGAATGCAAATCTGCTTTCTTAGCTGCATGAATTCACGTATTTATGGGATGCTAAGAAGTAACAGTATTTACAGTAAGTATATGGAAGTATTAAATATTATTGTAGTTACTAAATTCTATTTATTTGTTGCATGTAATGAATCTTATGGATATAATATGTGTTTTTTACTTACTGGCTAATTAGGTTATGTGTACAAAATTAATACTTGTATGTTTTGAATCTATTTCAGATGTCTAAACCAGTGGCCAAAGCAATGAAAATTAAATTTTTTTATGTGCAATTCTCAAATGATGAAGATTGCCCACTAAAAATCAAAAAGCTATAATTCCACACATTTCTGCAGGTCAAAGATCATATATGTTACACTAAATATCTGGCACCTCCATCCAACAAGAGGAAGATGTGGATTTATTATCCGATTTGACATCAAAAGAAGATATTCATCCTCCAGATGACTGGGAATTGTACAAATGCCAAATTTTGAAGTACTTTGGTGAGTTTATTTACAAATATTATTATAATGTTAGAATGTATTGTGAATAATGTATGTATTTTCCAGAAACATATAATGCTGCTTTAGAGTTTAATAACACAGATATTTTTCAAGAGGACAATGACGAGCAACCTCAGTTGAACAACTTGCCACAAATTGAAATTCACAAAATGTCGAGTTGCCAAACAACAGGTGCCAATGAAAATGGAAAAATTGATTTCACAGTACCGAGCTTGACAGTTAGCAATGAAAAAACAGTACAATCTGGTTTGTTAACTGAAAGCCCATCAACTAATTTTCTTGAGCCTTTAAAGTCAAAATGTTTCAAGTCAAGACTCATTTACAGTATCGCATTCTAAGGACTATAAACATGATGAAGATGACTCTTCGATGAGTTCAACCAATAGTGTACAAGGTATATAATTATGTTATTGTCATTATTAGATTATATATTATTAGAAAAATTTGTATCAATTCATAATATTTACCTTGTTCTGTTCCAGATATTGTAAAGTCAGTTGAACATCTAAGCAAGACTTTTTGTGCTGGTATGTAATTTTACATCTTGCCATTTTTTAAAATTATTTATGCATCAATATTTTTTATTTTTTCAGCTTTAATGGAAAATGAACAGAAAGTTGGAATGAAGCTTATAGGCCTTGAGACAAAAGTAACTTCTCTACGCCAGGATGTGGATTTTATTAAGACATATTTAGTCGATCAGCGACCGTTCAGAGAGAATCAAGATGTAATTACTTTGGATACCATAAAAACCAAGCATAAATTAAATTTTCCTTTATTAACTATAGAGGAGTTTCTTGACTTTGACTCTAAATTCAAAGATGATCTCGCTGAAGATATGGTCAGTACATGAATTCTTAATATGAGGCTGTTATGTTATAGCTCTGTACATTAGAATTAGCTTTTCATTACATTAGAATCAATACTTTTTTCTCATTCTTGTCAAAATATATTGTCAACATATATACTTATATTATTATCATTGTGTACTTAGAAATCATTGTAAATATTTATTATTGAAAAGCTGATTCTAATGTACTGAGGTATACCATAACAGCCTTAAGAAACTGTTGCATCTTCTAAGTTCTAACTAATTCTTAATTTTCAGAAAAAATATTTTATATGTAATATTAGCGCGAATAAAGATTGGCTGAAGAACACGACGTCTATTTTTAAATCTTTATTTAATAGAGCAGTGACCATGTCATGTACTGCGCAAAAAACCAGTAAATCTAAAACAATCTTTAAAGATACTGAATTCTTTCAAGTTTTTCATGGTAATAATTTTATTATCCCAAAAAGCTAAATACTATGTTCAAAAGAAATGTCTTAATATATTTTTTCTTCTTTTAGCCTCAATGCAGCATGTCTACATGTCCAGTAACATAACAGTAGACAAAGAATCGCTTCTGAGAACAATAGGCGCCACTATTAACAATAGCTCTGATTGGGATGGCCATCGTGCCAAAAGAGCCAAAATTGATTAAATTTTATGGTTTTTTGTTAGGTACTAGTTCAGGTTTTAAAATTTATATTGTACTTCATATTTTATATAACGACAATTAGACTGACTAGATTTGTACAATAGTTTAAAAAAATTTTTAAAACTGTATTATTGTATCTTATGGTTTTTAGTTAGGTACTAGTTCAGGTTTTAAAATTTATATTGTACTTCATATTTTATAATCATGTCGAAAATAACGACTATTAGACTGACTAGATTTGTACAATAGCTTAAAAAATTTTAAAACTGTATTATTGTATCTTATATTTTGTTAATAAATGTGTAATTAACATAATCTTAGTTTTTTCTGTTTTTTCTTCCCTTGATCGTAATTATATCTAAAAATAATTCTAAATCAGGCAACTTCAGGGCCTTAACAGGCCCAGATATATGCGTGCTTACACGTGAGGGAATAAACTTCAGGAGTTTTTGCAGGCCCTGATAAAGCCCGCAACAGGGCCTGATTTTAGTAAATACTTATCCGGTCCGGTATTAAACCTTATTACATTCCTCATCAGGGCCAAGTCTGGAGCCTGATCCGAACCGGATTATTAAATCAGGCATCTAATCCGGCCCAAAACTGCGCCGGAATTGTGTTTCCAGTCGGGTATATCTATATCTAAGGTGACTGTACCAATACCCGAACGACTCCCAATACCCGTCTACTTTTCTTTATGTCATATAAACGTTTGGATAAGTTACCAAATTGTATAAATGGTATAGATGCTTTAATTATTATTCAAAAAGGGAACATTTTTTTTAGCGAGTGTTTTCTAAATAAATAAACGAAAATATATCGAATGTAAAAAGTTGTCGGACATTAGTTCAAAGTGAGTTTTCCTTATACCAATTACCGGTCACTTTTTAATTCAAAATTACAATGTTTCAAACTATTTATTTTCAAGTCTCTTTGTTGAACAGCTTTCAGGGTAATCTAGATGTTTTTAATGTCCAAATACAAAATTTAATACTTTGTCGTAATTTTGAAAGAAAATAGCTGGATACTGGAGCATCACTTTTTAGCTGGCCGGGTATTAGTACAGTCACCCTTAGCACAATAATATATAAGGGCGTTTTCCAATTGTCACAAAATGGTCACTTTACTAAATTGCCTGGTGGCTAAAAGTACAAGATATTGCGGGTCAAATGAATGAGAGACCTTGTACTGTTGTCCACCAGGCAAATCAGTATAATGACCATTTTGTGACAATTAGAAAACGCCGCTTCGAACCGATGACAGCGCTCAGATTGTCCGTGGCAGAATCATAAGTTCGTGAATGCAAACTTCTGCTGCGCTTAATGCTATGCCATCACACTTGTCCAAAATTGCAATAAAAAGTATTGTTTATTTAATTAGGGACTAGTTTTAAGACTTGTATTTGTTAAAAACACAGTGATACAGCAAAATCATTTATTCTGCCATAGTTTTTGTTCGCTTAAAGTGCTCAAAATTAATTATACATTGAAATAGTATTATATATAGGCTTTCAACCAATCACCTATTCGATCTCATTTTGACGGGAACCTATGAAACATGGGAAACGGTGAACATGTTTCATGTTCACCGAAACATGAACTCGAGGCGGATACCAAACCGCAGAGAACAGCTCGCGGTGCATCTGCCCCCTAGCGGATTTTATTTTGAACACATTCCTCCATAAGAAATAATCGTTTAAAATTCATTCGAATTTCGAACAAAAATTTGTAAACGAGCTTCAAACCATCTGAAAACCAGCTGTTATACGCCTAATAGCAGAAATTAAAATTTAAAAAAAGTATGCGAGTCCTAATTATGTCCAAAATCAGCTCTCTATGAGTCTTTATCATATTATCTTTTTTTTTAAAAAACAAAAACATTCATTTTATTTTATTTTCATCAAATGCAGAATGTTGAATTATTATCCTTTATAATTATATAATTATTTAATTATATGTCATATAGTAATAAAATGACGAAACTCACTTATTTACTTTGCATAAGTTTCTATAAATTATTATTCTTAACTCAAAAAATAAAACTTAGCGATTATTTCATTTAGAAAATAGCAGATATTAGAAAACGAAATTGCTGCAAATCATCAATCCTTTTTCATTCAATTTTTAAAAAAATTATGAATTAATGATTCCAGCTCTTCATAAGCTTTGTACAAGCTTTGAAAAATAATTGCTGTTAAATAATAGGTGTACGATAGCATGAAAGGTGCTTTTTTATTTGCCTACTCATGACTAGGTTTTCATATTTGTAAATATAGAGCCTAATAGGAGTTTACTTTCTTTTAATTATAAATTTAATCAAGATCTTTATGAGTGCTTTAGAAATGCATTTATGTAAGTACTTTTCATCATAATTATTGCAAAAATCGTTTGTTTATGAAATACATGAGCGTTGCACATCGACTCTGAGGCTTCTGCTCATTGCTATTTTGAATTTTTGACAGGATGTGATTAGGTTTACTGTGATTAGTGTTGTGTACGAAATTATGTGTAAAGAATACTTATATAGTTTGTACCCACAATAATCTTTTAAAAATGAATTATTTTGTTTGAAATTTGGAACAGAATTTTGAAATAATTGAATTTTTACTTGATGTAAAAAAAATGCCAAAATTAAATATTTTATCAACGCCTATTACTGTATTTGTGTATGTGTTTATGTAAGTACTTTTCATCATAATTATTGTGAAAATCTTTTGTTTATGAAATACATAAGTATTGTGCATAGACTCTGAGGCTTCTGCTCATAGCTATTTTGAATTTTTGACAGGTGTGATTAGGTTTACTGTGATGAGTGTTGTGTACGAAATTATGTGTATTAGATTTCACTAAATGTATCTAACATTATTGCCTATTTAAATATCATTATACAAAAAACAGAATTTATTGTGTAAAATTGAATTACTTTTTTATGGAATAGTGTATATTTATAAAAACCTCATTAATTAATTGATTTGTTTTCAGAGTCTGATAAACAAAGCTGCTTTATGAAGTTTAAATTGATGATTTTACCATAAAAAGTAATTCAGATTTGAAATGTAAATTCTTCCTTCCGTATAAATGTTATTGAAAAGGGAATGGTCTTAGATACAGCAAGTGAAATCTAATAAATAATATTTCTTGTTGTGTTTTTGCAAAGACCATATTCTATATTTATATTCATGGCCCACTTTTTGACAAGTTCCTTTATCTGAAATTTTTGGTTTATTTTACTATTAAAAAGAAATTCAGATTTGAAATTCAAGTTCTCCTTTCATTATTATTAAAATGTAATGATTTCTTCTTTATAGTACAATACCAAGAAGATCAGATAAACAAACTTGTGAAAAGTGGACCATGAATATAAATAAAGAATAGTCTGTACACGAACACGACAAGAAATTTTATGTATTAGATATCACTAAATGTATCTAACATTATTGCCTATTTAAACATCATTATACAGAAAGCAGAATTTATTGTGTAAAATTGAATTACTTTTTTATGGAATAGTGTATATTTATAAAAACCTCATTAATTAATTGATTTGTTTTCAGAGTCTGATAAACAAAGCTGCTTTATGAAGTTTAAATTGATGATTTTACCATAAAAAGTAATTCAGATTTGAAATGTAAATTCTTCCTTCCGTATAAATGTTATTGAAAAGGGAATGGTCTTAGATACAGCAAGTGAAATCTAATAAATAATATTTCTTGTTGTGTTTTTGCAAAGACCATATTATATTTATATTCATGGCCCACTTTTTGACAAGTTCCTTTATCTGAAATTTTTGGTTTATTTTACTATTAAAAAGAAATTCAGATTTGAAATTCAAGTTCTCTTATTATTAATGTAATGATTTCTTCTTATAGTAAATACCAAGAAGTCAGATAAACAAACTTGTGAAAAGTGGACCATGAAATAAATATAGAAAATTGTTATTGCACAAACACGAGAAGAAATATTATGTATTAGATATCACTAAATGTATCTAACATTATTGCCCATTAAATTATCATTAGGTAAGAGGCGGGCATTATGAACACCCTTAGCTCAAGTCCATGCTGTGACGCGAATTTTTAATTTTTAAAATTTGAAAAGCTCATTTCAAAGAGTAGCTCAATGCCTAATAGCCTTGAAATAAAAATTAATATTGGTTTTTCTATTTTTCATGAGTGTTTAAAAAAAAAGACCCAAATGCCCGTCTTTTTTCGTATGTCACGGTCAAAAAAACATCTCAGGTGATTTAGAACAATATTAATCGTTGAGAAATCGTAGTTTATTAACTTCAACTAATTATTTATAAAAAAAAAAACATCAGTTCAATCACCAAACTTTAGTTTTTTATGATTTTGTATAGATATTGATGTATTGATGAACATTTTAACTCTTGATTCTACACAACTCTGGTGTTCGACGTGCCTGCTTTTGATGTCTCCTTTGTTTTATTCATAACTAAAAAAGTTTTGAAGATAACCGTTTTTTAAAACATGCATATTAAAATTGGAGTCATAAGCTTTACAATGAATATAATTTAATATACCAAAATTATATTTCATATGTCTGTCAAGAGTACAAAATTTTCAAAAAAATTTTTTTGTAATATTTGTTTTGAAATCGATTATAAAACGATAAAATATTATAAAAAAATTTTTTTCATAATTTTAAGTTGAATATTGTGTTTTTTATGGGGGGTAACACAATTTCGGCCGTGGCACAAATACCTGTCTCTCCCCTATACAGAAAGAAGAATTTACATTCCAAATCCGAATTTATATTTGACTATTAACATTCAATTATATAGAAAGAAGAATTTAAATTCAAAATCTAAATTTGTGTCTATGATTAACTTGGACCGAAAAATATCTCTCTATTGCTTCTTCATAGAGGAAGCTTTGTGATAGTCGTCAAAACGAGATTTTGAACCAGACGTCGTAGGACAATTTAGTTTACATATTCGTAAACTATATTGAATTCCCAACAAATGTCTGTATGTGCGTATGTGTGTGTGTGTGTTTTTTTTTTTCCTTCTCCCCATTTGTGGTGCCTCACCGGGACCGTCGTTAGACATTGCTTCGGTGAGGACCGGGGCAGGGCACTTCTGCCACATCGATGGATGGTCTTTTTTTCCGTACTTCCCCCATCCGTCGCATAGTGATGTGCGACGATTAGGGGTTTGGGACCCTCTTAATTTCATTATTTTTGGTGATCCCTTCATACACTGCGCGAAGCCATTTCTCGATTGTCGTATCCCCCTTATTGAAGCCGTCTTCTGTGTGTCGTCATAATGCTGGTGTCTCCTCCTGAGTTAAGTGTTTTTAAGACTCGCCCCCATTCTGCGCGTCCTGGTGGGCCTTTTTGATAGATACTATCATAAAACATACGCTTCAGGTAATTTTTCTCTAGATTTTCACGAATGTCGCCAAAAGTGTTGAACATGTTATTAGGCTTTTGCGAACATCTAAACATGGTTCGCACTAACGTCCTTTGTGTCAGCTATTTACAGGTTAATTGAGTGCTGCAAAACATTTCATAAATTATTAGAGAGTCTTAAACCTTATTGACGTGGCCTGACTATAAGGTTTTACATTACAAAGTATAGTCCACCAACCGAGCTGTTTCGCTTCCCTCATTGTGCGATCTCAGTACGGAACCTATTCAATGTCGTGAAAACTGTTATTATGAATATTTGGGTTTTATGACATATATCAGTGTTTATCAATGCTTCATCTTTGCGATAATAACACTTTTTTTAAATAATTACTCATTATAATCAATTAAAAAAGAAATATTTCCTCAACAATATCTTGAAATTTCTTGTAGTTAAGGTTCTTTCTTAGTATTAAAATCAGCTATTTTACAAAATAAATTGAACTGCTTTAATGATTTTTCCTATTTTCTCAGAAAAATTATAAGATATCATTTCACTGATTTAAAATATTTTTGCGGAAGGTTTGCATCATTACATCATACATCATACATAAGTGCTAGATTCTCATCAATGTCGCGAAAAGTCTTTAGCATATCATTTTCTTTGACGGACAGTCTGTACGTAACTAATTAAAAATCACGTTAATAAATGAAATAGGTATGGTAAAAAGCAAGTGTGGATGCAATACTTACCTTAATTTGGAAATTTATGTCTTCTATTATTTAGAGGACTATTAACGGAGGTTTATCACATCCGTTATGTCGGCTATCAAACAGTTGCATTGAGTGTCGCGTTAAACTCTTTTAATTTTTGGCAGGACTAAACTATAATTGCAGTATCCTGACTAACTATTGTTTTTCATGGTTTCATGTTTGAAAAATCGAAAAACAAATCACTTGTTATTTTATTTTAAGAAAGCGATCCCAAAAAAAACCAAGTCAATGTCGTAAAAACTGCTGTCATGAATATTATTTTTCGATACAATTTTTAACGATTCATCAATGCTTTACTTTTGCTATAATTACAGTTTTTCCAACGATTACTTATTATGAGTAAACCAAGTAATCCAAGTATCTTTGAACTTGTTTGACCAAAAACTAAGAAAATCATCGTTAGATCTCATAAAATCCAATTTAAAGGCATCCCAAAATAAAAAAACGACTTTTTCGTAAAATAATTGGTGTAAATAAAGTGGCAAATGTATCATAATCCCAATAAACTCATGAGAAACCAGCTGGAAAAACAGATTTGTAATAAATAAATTTTACAATTGTTCATAACTGCTAATAAAAATACTCCCGCGAGACCATCGCACTATGACATGACAAAACCGGAACCTCGGTCACCGAAGATTCAATTTAGTTCCGAAAAAAGTCGTGGAAACGTTATTTGAATGGTCTTGATTTTTTTCCACTTGTTTTTCCTGATTTTCGTTCAGTGATGCACTTTAAATACATGCGTTTGACAAGCCTGATTGAACATACAGATAGAGTCCTTTATTTATCTTTAGAAAAAATGTTGCGGCAATGTCAGTTATAAAAGAAGTAACTGTCGTTGAGAAAAAACTATTGGGCCACGTTCTTGAAAAAATTTTATGAATTTTTTCTATTTTCGTATGATTCCGAGTTGTATATATTGTTAGTATTCAGTATTTTGCCCTTCCATTATTCGATTATCATTTTTGACAAAAATTTTTCCTAGCAGGGCAATAGAAAAGGCTTCAATGTAGGAACATGAAACTGCCTTTTCATAGAGTCTCGAAACACAACCAATTTCAAAAAAAGACTTGTAATTCTATCAACACCTAATTGTTAATTAAGTATAAAATTATAAATCGTAGCTGTTAATGTTTATTGAATGCTCACATTTGATAATTTACGAAATTGGGGCGAATTATAAAGGCCAAACGGAAATGTCGGGGAAATGGTAAAATTAAAACCCATCTATATACCGAGTACAGAGCTAGCATTGAGATTCTACATTCGCTTTCTAAAAAAATCATTCAGTGTGTTTTCACAATTGTCATCTTGTCAAGGAATGTAAGACTCGAAATTATTAATTTTGTTGACCCAATTTCTGTAAAAAACTAATCGCCTACCTAACATGTCTTTAGATTATTTATCTGAACATTATTGGAAGATTTTTCGCCAACCACGTACGTCGAAAATTGGTTCAGCTCAGAATAATCTGTTAATCATAGGCACCGAATAAAAGTAGTGAATCATTTCTGAGCATTCGTACTTTATCGTCAAAGTCGTGAAAACGTCTATTGGACTACCACTTGAGTGGTGGTCGGGAAAAGTTACATCATTGATTGCTCTTGAACTCCAGCAGATTTGTCCTGAGGGTCTATCTACTTATGCAGATGATTGTTTCCGTTATGTCTGTTGGTATCAACTTATGAGCCTTTTCTTTTTTCCAAGGAATACGTAAAAATATTACTATCAAACTCATGAGCAACGCGCTGAAAGAACAGATATTTTTGAATTGTAATGAATCATTTTTACAATCTTTCATAACTGCTAATGAAAATACTCCCGCGAGACCATCGCACTATGACATGAATAAATCACGAACCTCGCTTACCGATGATATTATTTTTTTTCTAAAGTCGTGGAAAAGATTTATATATAATATATTAGCAATACCAGAAATTATATAAGTTTTCTGGTAATAGATAACATTTTTTATATATTACCAGAAACTGTCGTTGAATATGGTGGTTTTCTGGTAGTTACCAGAAATACTAAAAATTACCAGAAACTCATCTTATTTATATAAAAATTACCGGAAACTCAGCCTACACATATATATATATATACGGTTTTTGCAATATATATATATAGAAATAATTTATAGATATTAGATCTAAAAAATAAAATGAACTACTTACCGATACTACTTCGTTAGAGCTGCAGCAAAAAAAAACAAAATGATACTCATGTATGCACGTTTATTATGTATAATAATAGGACTAATAAATGAAAAGGAAGTTAAACAGTATTTATTGATTCAAAGATAACATTGAAAATTACAGTATAATATATATGTTGACAATATTGTATCAATACACAATCATCGTATTAACTATTACATATGAATCAACTATTGATATAATTTTGTATACAAACAAATTATCAACTATTGATATAATTTTGAATACAAACAAATTATTTTAAGCTAAAAAAAAAGTGACATTATTAAATGTTAAACATTTTTGTTTAAGACGACAGTACAATATTTATTCACATTTTTTTGCTTTAATTTTTTTTCTCGTAATTAGTTACTAAAAAATGAACACGTGAAATACAAAAAATAAATGATGAAGCACTTTAAAATTTTGGAACCACTAATCTCTACTTCTAAATTATGTATATTAAATTATGAGTAATCTTAAAATTACTGACTCAACTTTTATAAAAAATTAGTTTCTTACATAATCAGTCTGATTTTTTTTGTTCAAAAATTTAAAGGTTCAACAATAAGAAAATGAAGAATATTATTATAAATATTTTAAGAGATTTTTCACCCATAGTAGTAGTTTTTAAAGTAAAAGCTTAGTCGTCATCCCTTGTACGTCTTTTGGGAGTCTTGTTACCATTGATGAGTTCAAAAGTAGGCACTGCATCGTCCTTGTTGCCTAAGGTTACGCAAGAAGAGTCCTTGCATTTAATCGTGCAAGGAACTGAAAAATAACAAAATTATTATTTTAAACTAAATATTATTTTATTTATTATTTTAACTATTAAATTACATATGAGTAAAGTTATTATTACCATTTTCTCTTATTTTTCCCTTGACGATGACAGCTGTCCCTTTTTTTATATTAAGCGGAGTATAATTGTTGATCTGTACGGAAATTTTGAACTCTCCATCCCCAATAGATCCGGAACCATATGAACCTTTTTCAAATTTGCTGGAACAAGCAACGAACTCAGTTTTCAGAGTCCCTTTGACAACTGGAAAAATGCAATAATATTAGTACATAATTATATTTTTTATTTATAAATGTATAAAATTAGGTTGTGAATAAAAATCTAACTTATGGGACCAGTTACGTCCATTGCATTTTCAAAATTGACTTCAACTGGCTCGGGCTTATTAACTTCTTTGTCAGCTACCCCAACGTTATAAGGTCCATGGAACGTAACTTTTGTGGTAGACTGGATCGATACATCAAAAGGAATAAAGTTAGCGCTAGATTTAGAAAACGGTAATGTGACACGCTTAACAGAAGCTCCTTCTATATGCAGAATCTGAAATCAAAGTAAAAATAAATAATTAATTGGGCTCATAATATTAATATATTAATTAGAATAATATAAATGTAATAATTTATATTTAAAGGTGAAAAAGCTTTATATACTGACCTCATTAATTACAATTTTGGGCATCAACTGGTCTATGGTTTTCTTGTCCCATATGCAGATGGTGACCAGCTTATTGGTTCCGCTGTTGAGGACACACTTGTATAAAGTGTATTTCGTTAATCCTCCTACGATCACAACACCGTCTATTCGGGAAACGTATCCTATTAATTCACTGAAACATTAAAATAAAAAATTAAAATAAAAAAAATATTATACAAAAAAATTAAGTAAAGATAAGTTTATGAACTTACGCGGTTCTGTCCCCATCAGTTAGGTGGTCGAAGGTGCTGTTTCTTGACAAATCAAATGGTGCCATAGCAAACGAATGAATTTTGGGCTGAAAAACAAAATACTAATATACTATACATATACTATGATTAAATATTAAATATACTATAAAAAAATTATGAACCATCTCATTGATTTTTAGGGGAAAGAATCAATCACGCACGTTTTCTGAATAATATTTTACCGTTAAGAAACGTTAAAGAACGTTAGACTGAATTCTCACGTTATACACTGCGTATCAAATAATAAAAAATAATAATGTTGCATACTGAATTTCAGCAAAAAATTAAAGAAATAACGTGATGACTAACGCGGGCGAGTTGTGCAACATTATAATTAGTTAGTATAGCAATAAAACAAATGAATCGCGTAAATGAGTGTGATGATACGATACGAATATTTACTGCGTACGGGTCTAACGGCCGAATATTTGGCGTTTTTAATATAAAAAGACGTTACACATGAATAAAAACCGCTAATTATTAGAAAAGTTTTAGAAAAAACTACAAATTGTAGTTATTAAACATGACTTACCTTGAACGTGGAAATGAGGGAGCTGGAGCAAGCACGTCTGCACTCGACGGAGTCGCGAATGTAAAAGAAAGAGAAGCTGCGAAATTGCGTAATGGCCGAGCGGCGTCGAGCGGCGAGTCCGAACTCTACGGAAGCCTGGTGGTGCCACGCGTCACCGCACGAAGCGGGCGAGCGGAGACGTATGTTGTTCGAGCTCTTTGTCCCTGCTAACCTCACAATTAAAAAATTTTTTTGGACCGTAGAAAATGGCTAAGAGAGTAATAGAAGTCAAAGATGGGGGGCCTTCACGGTTTTTTGAAGTAGAGGATGATATTATATCATTATCTTGCCTCAAAACCTACTATCCCCATATCTCTGGACTTACATATACGAAGACAAGAAAGACTTTTGCGTGTTGGTAGAAAAAGATAACCTGAGGTGTGCTTCTATATCAATACACACAACGTCTTTTCAAAAAAAGGTAAGAAATATATTTACAATGTTTATAAGTATCTCTTTTGTTCTTTATTGTCATTATAGCACTCTATGCTAAGAATCGCACCTTTGCCGGTAGTTTTTTAGCTTTAGGCTCTTGGCGATAAAATAAGTATGTATAAAATATTATAATCATTTTTTCTTTGTCCGTAAGGTGCATCAGAAAGTACAGGAGTAACACACTCAGAAATTCAAAAACAAAAATTAGGATCAATAATGCAGGCGATTCGAAGTCAAGAACACCACTACAACAGAAAGAGGTGAGTTACTCAAATATTGATTATATTTTCCTTTGTTGGGTGCATCTCGTTAATTTTTGGTCATTTTCTAGGCTCAAAAGAAGAAGAAAATTTCTGACAAGCGTACTCCAATTTCACCTGTTACCCCAGCTAAAAAAATTACTGTTCAATGGCATCACAGAGATGTTGGCTCAACCACATTCCACAAGATGCCAGGCGAAACGAAAGCTATACTGGCAGATCCAGCTGTGACATATTCAGTAGAAGATATTATTTCTATGTGTATAAGTACCTATAAAAATGATTTGAACTCGAACTATTTCGAGAAAAGCTCTGTCAAGATTAGTAAGAAGAATTTGACATAATCGAAAATTTTGGCTCAGGTGGATTTTGGGATTTTTACAAAGCAGCATGTTTGAAGGCTCATAGGCAAACTAACCTATATTTGTATACATTCAATGAGTCAACCTACGACAGCTCCACAGACAAATCAAGGGAAAATTCTTCAATTTTGCTGAACGGCTTGCCTACGTGTAATTCTTTATTTAAAACTCCCCAGGATGTTCAGGAAAGTGTAAAATTCAGCTTTGAAGATTTCCAAAGATAAATCAGACTTTAAATTGCCATGTGCACAGAAGAAACCATTGGAAACAGAAGAAAGTTCTACAAACAAAAAAATAAAATCGGAATATGTGAGAGGCGTGAAGAGAGACATTGCTGTTGAGTTCCAATTGAGAAATTCATTTTACAGAAATTCTCCTAGGTAAAGTAGCTTTCGGTGAAGTACGAAAGGCATTATGGTGTGAAAGTGAAGTAGCAGTCAAAAACTATCGATGTGCTTCAAGTAGAACCCAAAAACATCATCAAGAACTTACAATTTGAGAACAGTTAGACATCAAAATATAGTATTATTAATGGGATATGCTTTCGATTCATCTGAATTCCATATAATAATGGAGTTTATAAATGGATATACTCTCAGCGATTTTAATTCAAGCGTACAGTGAAGAAAAAAATTAACATTGGATGAATCAGAAAAAATTAAAATTGTACTTCAAATACTGCTTGGAATTGGATTTCTACATGAATTTCCACAACCATTGTTCATCGAGACATAAAACCTGCCAATATTATGGTCACTAAAAATAAACTTGTCAAATTTGTGATTGGGGGTTTCTCAATTAAAACAATTAGATACCCAATTATTGACTACTCAGGCCGTGTTAACTGTGCTGGTACGCCTTTGTATATGGCTCCAGAGTGTTATTTATATCATAAGGAAATAACACAATACAGCGATATGTGGTCATTGGGATGCACCATAATAGACTTTTTTACTGAAAAACGTATATGGCACATGGAAAATTCCTCTGCTACAAATCTAAAAAACATATTGGCATCTCAAAAAAAGCCAAATATTTCTTGTGTACCTGAAATTCTCAAAAAAGATATTTTAGACTGCTTTAATTACGTACAGCCAAGCTCAAGACCAAAAGCTACAAAAATCATATTGACACTAAAAAAGAGTGGTGTGACAGTACATACAGAATAATCAAAGGTTGTCATGGATGTGATAGTTTTCAGCAACTTTTATACAATTATGTTGTTATCTTTGACTAAAGATAATAAAGATCAAGAAAGAATAAGATCAACAAATATTTTAAATCAAGAAAAGATAAAATAAAAAGTGATGCTGAATAACATTAAGTGTATTAAGAATTGCACATAATAACGTGTTAAAATTATGTGCAAGGTGTGATACAATATATGTGGTAATATTTAAAAAAGATTTAATAACATTAAATTGTACGCACACAGTGATCAATAATATATTGTGTGTACATAATACTTAAAGTGCCAGATGATACGAGCTTTGCTGTAATATAGTTTGATATTTTGTTCAAAAGATGTTTTTTTTTAAATCTATGTGTATATTTTAATAATTTATTGCTCAAATAATTGAGTACAGATTATACTTAAAGTTCTTTTTAGTTGAATCAAATGTCAAATTCAAGTTGTTTTCATAAAAAGTTACTTTTCAATACACTTTTGAACAATATATCTAGCAATAGTTTTATCATCACCAAATGGTACTATAATACAAAAAATAGATTACAAAATGCTTAAAAACGTACAAATTTAGTTTTAAAAAAATTTAAAAGAATGTTTTATAAACGTTAAGAATGTTTCATAGTAACGTTAAATTGTTGTACACACACAGTGATCAATAATAATATATTGTGTGTACGTATTACCCAAAGTTCCAGATGTTATAAGCTTTGCTGTAAAATGGTTTGATATTTTGTTCAAAAGATGTTTTTTAAAAACATTTTCTAAATTTAAACATTTTTTTAATTTTTACCTCAAACAGTTACTTTTCATTACACTTTTGAACAATATCTAGCAATAGTTTCATCATAGCCAATTGGTACAATATAGAATTGAAATTAAAAAGAATTAAAAAACATTTTTAAGCTATGAACAAATTCATAGTTCATAGTTAATCCTGCAATTTAGACAATTTTTACATCCTAGCTTTTAATTTTGCAAATACATGAATTGCTCATTAGTAATTAAATTATTCTATTATTAATTCTTGAATATGCGGCAAAATGATAAAGATTTAAATGGGGCACACAACAATTTTAGAATTGGCTACATTCAAGGCACGTAATTTATCGATGCCAATTTTGTTGTAAGTTCCTTATACGTTACGTAAGCTTCTTCAATGTTCATTAACGTTTTCATATTTGGTTCAACCATTTTTATAATTTCTTCAATCTCAGTACTAAATAATTTTGGTTTTATAGAAAATTCTCATAGTAATATTGTTACTTTTGCTTCATCTACCCTTTTTATAAATGATGTTCCATCATACCTTTCGGGCCAAAAATAAATTACATTTGGAATGCCACATGGTGATTTGCAATTATTTTGTTGCCTGACTCTATGTTCATTCCACTCCTTCATTGATCTTTTGAGGTCTCGTTCAATCAAGGGCCCAAAGCAAAAACGGAGTGCCTCAACGTGTACGTTATCGAAGAATCAAATTCTCCAAGATCTTCCATTTTTTTAAATACTTTCATGTAAAAGTCCGTCGTATGGTTGCGTAATTGTCTCCAATATTTTTCAATCCTTTCATTGGCTGTGCTTTTTCCCTTTAAAAACCTTAATTCCCCTGCTCTACTGTCTTGATCGTCAGACCTTAAGGCAATCTGTAATAACTCTATTAATGAGTTTTCTGTGCCTTTATCGCTCCTTACAACACTCGGAACACAATTATGTGTCAATAGAGATTGTAAATAATAATAGTCAATTACTTCGGGTTTGTTATTGGTAGTAGCAACATTCAGCCAAATAACTCTTCTCGAATAACCATCTACGCAGCCACTGATCGCAAATCCATATCGTTTGAGCTTATCATGACCATCTACATGCCACAGATGATTAGGACCAGCTACGGAGTATTGTCGCCGTTTTAATCTATATTTAGAACGAGCTTCAATACCCTCAGGATCTACAAATCTCAACAATTTAAGAACAGTATCTCGTTTAACGACCAAATTATAATCGGATTTTAAGCGTTGCCATGCTGCTCTGTATCCCAAATTGAGACCTGAGCTGTATTTTATATCTAGGAGAGCTTTTACAATTAACTCAACGTCACTTTCGATGATATTCTTTCTAGAAACTCCCAATTTTTTGTACATTCTTTTAAGAGTATTCACTGATATTTTGTAGTTGTGTTTAACTGCGAGGATATGACTAATTTCCTTATACTTATACAAGCTCTTGAAATAATTGAGGAGAATATTTTCTAATTCATGAACATTTTCTATTGCTACGAAATAATAATTTAATGATTTAATTAAGTTAATAGAACTATTGATATGATATTCCAATTATAATTGTATTTTCCTTTATAATTCAGCACTTCATACTCTTGACAGTTTCTATTTAGATGAAAGTAATTGTTTACAATTGGAACCGTTATGATCTTTTCATTCATCAAATAATTTAAGCCACAGGCGTTATAAAAATAACGTTTTAAGCAATCCATACTTAAAAAATTGTTTGTTAACTCGAAGTAAAACGAGTTATTCTTACAAGGATCGGTTATTTTTATTTCCATCGCTAAAAAATGAGCCTTATTGAATGAGTATAGCTCGATTTATTGGTAGATACAACTAGCTTTAAAATCGCTCGCATACTGCGGGCGAGCGCCGCACGCGACTGCTGCGCTCGCCCGCTTCGTGCGGTGACGCGTGGCACCACCAGGCTTCCGTACCTATCCACCTAGATAATCCACGTGGATATCGGCAATTTTTTTTCAACTTGGTAAACAAGATAATAATTTTTTCTAAAAAATGGTCGAAGCAAGGTATGTCTGGTCAAATTTTTTTTATTAATAAATTTTAATCGGTTTCAATAAAAATTTTAGTTTACAAGCTATGGAATAAATGAAATCTTAAACGTTTTGACAGGCATGACAAAAATAAAAATTGATAAAAGTTTTTATATATTGCCTACAATACTTGTTTTGTCCGTCTCAATTGTATGACATTTTATTAGTATTTTTTATTAGTATTTTTAAGTAGTAGCACTGCATGGCATAGGTACACATTTTAGGCGCGCTTAATCATAGCAAAAATCGTACTTAACGTTACTGCTCGTTCACGTAGTACTTGCCTGCGGCTCGAGCTTTAACCTAACGTGATGAGGTGATTTGGCCGATTTTTGGGACGTCGATTTCAAACTTTATAAATCCATTGCCAGTGGTTCCCAACACTTTTCCGACAATTAAAGGACGGCATTCTTCATCTAAAAAGTTTAACATTGAGAAACCATCGTACTAAAAGCAATTTTAGTAAGCATAAGACCTGATCTGTGCATGCTGTCCACCTCGGGGACTGACTCTAAGTCGCATAAATATTCATTCAAGTACATAGAAAGAATCTGAAGAAGAATTTATTGAAATCATACTTGAGTATGAGTAAACTGATAAAACATTAGCAAAAGCTGTAAATCAATGAAAAGGCTTTTATTTCACGTGCCAGATAGCCGTTAGAGCAGTAATATACTTTTTTATATAACACCCTCTTACAAAAGCTGATTATCTATAAAAAAATTTGCCGAGAACCCAATAGAAAAGCTCATGAGATCTGCTCATATTATTTTGCAGTATCACACATAAATTGGTAATTTCATGGATCCTAAAATAAAATAATTTATCCTAAAAATTTTTTTTATGAATTTGGCATTTCTTGCGAGAGCTGGCTATAAGTTAGCAAAATTCAATATTGTTCCTAAAAAGATTGACATAGCAGTTATTCACAATTCAAACAACAATACGTGTAAGCGGCCAAAGTCCTAAGACATCGAATCTAACCGTGATTTGAAAGTAGTTTAACGCCCGAAACAGGCATGTTTGACTCATTTATCCCATTTATACAACATGAATTTTATACAAAATTCAAAAACACTGATTTACAGACGTATAGTAAGGCTAATTTCATCCTTCATGATTGCAAAAATATTTTTCAAAAATATTCTGCAGAATATTATAGAATGTCAATTTATGAAAAAGACAGTCATTATGTCCCACCGAAGCTATTTGAATTAGGCAAAAATAATGAGTTTATCATCTGCGATGATGAACGTGAAGTCCAAAAAAAACCTGTTTACGAAGCATATATTCCTTTGAGAGCGACGCTTGAAAAATATTTTTTAAAAACAAAAATATTAAATGAAATCCTAATGTATATGGATAAGATATCTGTTGATGATACATGTATTTCAAACATTATACAAGGAAAAATGTGGCAACGAAAATACATGGATCTTCAAAAGATTATTATACCTTTATACTTATATTTTGATGAATTTGAATGTCGTGGTCCATTAAGTAGTCACGCAGGAGAACAGAAGCTGGGAGGAATATATGTATCCATAGCTTGTTTGCCACCTCACATGTCAGGAAAAAAAGCATGTATTTCTTTCAACAATTAGTCATAGCAGATGAATAGATACTTTTGGTAATGCATCTGTCTTTACAAAAGTAATCCAAGACTTGAACGATCTTTTGCGTAACGGTATTGTCACTACTGTAAACAATGTCCAAAAAACCATTTATTTTGCATGTCCATTAATATTAGGTGACAACTTAGGTCTTAATATCATATATGGGTTTAACAAATCTTTTCAAGCGAACTTTTTTTGCAGAATTTGCACAAGCCCTAAAATTTTAAGTCAAAAAATGTGCATCGAAAATGAGTTTAGTCTTAGTGATCCTATTTATTATAAAAAAGATTTGTTACTCAATGATTAAAAAAAAACGGGCATAAAAAAAGAATGCATTTTTCATGAAATAGATAAAATGCATATCACTGAAAATTGTTATGTAGATTGTATGCATGATTTACATGGAATTGGCACGAGAACACTTGAAAAGGTCTCAAACGATCTTCATGATAACAAGGCAATAATATTAGAAGTCGTTAATAATAAGATTGAAAACTTCTCTTTATTGAGGTAGAGAAAAAAAATAAGCCAAGACCTTTATTTTAAGAGAAATCAAATAGTTGTTAAGCAATCGGCCGCTGAGTTATTATGCTTAAGGGATATATACCTAAAAATTTTCAAAAATTGATTTTTTTTTCTTAGCCTATTTATTGGAAATTTTCAATATCAAATTCAAATTCAAATCGACAAACGATTTACTGAACAAATCCATTGTATCAATTTGAGCGAATTCTATTATATTTCGATTTTGTCATGGTCATGTTGGCAAGCGTACCCGATGCATATAACGATCTCAAATGATCATCCCCGCTTAACAATTAAGTAATTGGTATACGACCCCCTGTTACCACCCTAAAAATTTAAATTAACATTCCTAATATACGTTAAACATAATTAGACCAGTGTTTGATTCTACTCGCTACAAAGTGCTCCTAAAATATTTCTCAACGCAAATTCTAAATAAATAACTATCTTTAGTATTTTTCATTATTATTAATTATTTCTCAGTATTTACGTATTTAGTATTAGTATTTTCATTTTTATCTTAGAAATTAGAAATAATAAGTTTAAATATAATTTATTTAGTTTAGAATTAGGTTATAAAATTTTAATCAAGTTAGTTTATCATTAGTTTTTTAATATATAATTTAGTTTAATACTAGTTAGTAATTTTTTTATAATAAAAGTTATAGTTTAGAATTAGATTATTAGATTAGAACATTATCAAATCATTAGATATAGTTAATTAGATTAAAATTGATTTCATTTTTTATTATAATTGTTTAAATATTTATATTGTCTAGAGTTAGTTTAGAGTTAGTAGAATTAGTAAGAGTGATATATCATGGAGCCTGATTGTAAGAAAAGGAGGGGTAATCCTGATAAAAAAGGATCAATTGGGAGAAAACGAAAGTGTGTTTTCAAGGGTAATCGATTCACCCCAGCCCCTCAGAATCAAAAAAATATAGATGCTAAGGCTAGATCTTCTTTTGAAGCAGCTAAATCAGTAAAGTCTGCTTCAAAATCTAAACTCAGCTCAAACCAATTTAATTGTGAAGTTAGTCCAGCACAGTATCGACTGGTGGATCTGAGCCTGTTACTCCCTTTCCTACAAAAAATGTATTCTGTCAGTGTGGTGCAAAATTTATTTTTGACGAGACATCCATCCGTGGTCTTGGATTTGAGCTGAAATTTGATTGTACAATAAAAAGTGTCAGTTTTCTTCAAGTGTACTGTCAAGTAAGCTAGTTGGACCTAAAAAAAACATTTATGAAGTAAACAGAAGATCAGTTCTTGCCTCACGCACTGCAGGTTTGGGTCTAACAGGTCTACAAACAATATGTGGAATGATGGACTTACCTCAGCCAGTTACCCAACTTACATACCAGATTATAAATGAAAATCTTGAAATTGCTGCCAAGAAAGTGGCCACAGAATCAATGCAACAAGCTGTTGCAGAAGAGTCACAACGTACCCCTAAAAATGATCCTGGTTTATCTGTTTCTGGTGATGGAACATGGCGTACACCAGGATTTACATCTCTACAAGGAGCTGCTTCTCTTATTGGCCATCACACTGGAAAAGTTATAGACATTATTACAAAAAACAAATTTTGTCAAGCTTGCAGAAAATGGGAGAACAAAAATAAGGACTCAGCAGAATACTTAGAGTGGTTTGATGTACATAAAGAAAAGTGCAAAGTCAACCATACTGGCAGTTCTGGTCTTATGGAAGTAGATGGTATTGTGGAAATGTTTAAAAGAGCAACAACTGTGAATAATGTAAAATACAAAAATTATATTGGTGATGGTGACTGTAAAGTTTATGCTAAAATAAAACAAGTCAAGCCATTTGGAGAAAGTTTTGTGGTAGAAAAGAAAGAGGACATCAACCACGTGGGAAAAAGAATGGGAACCCGGCTTCGCAATAAGAAGAAAGACTGTGGCAAAAATGTACTGAGTGATGGAAAAACAATAGGAGGAAGAGGACGTTTGACAGCAGTAGTATAGATCAGCTTTCATCGTACTATACCTTAGCGATAAGAAGAACCCACAGTCACAGGCATGTACAATGATATATGGGCCACTTTTTTCCACAAAAGATCAACAGATGCTAATCCACAACATCACTTATGTCCACCTGGAGCACAATCTTGGTGTAAATGGCAAAAAGCACTAGCACAAGGCACTTCAAACAAACAAATTTGTCCATAAAAGTTCAATACCTCCTGCGATAATGGATTATATTAAAAATATTTATGAAGACTTGTCGAAGCCAGAACTATTGGAGAAGTGCGTTGGAGCATATTCACAAAATGCAAATGAGTCTTTGAACCATTTACTTTGGAAGTACGTGCCCAAGAAGCAGTGGAGTGGTGGTACAATACTAAATATTGGAGCATTTATTGCTGTCTCTACATTCAATGACGGCAAGTCAGCTCTCCTAAAAATAATGCAAGAATTAGATATCCATCCAGGCTCAAATGCAATAAAATATAGTGAACAAATTGATGAAAAAAGAATATACCAAGCTGAGGTTCAAAAAACAATGTCGTCCAAAGAAACTAGATCCGCCAATTTGAAAAGAAAGCACAATGATCCTAATGATGATAGCTACGTACCAGGGGGTCATTGAAATAATCACTTCAGCTGTAAGTAGAAAAACAAATTTAGTAATTTTGAATCATAATAAATAAAATTTAATATATGCATTCATACCTTCTTATCTGATGTTCTTGTTGCAGATGCAAATAGCAAGCCCTTGAAAGATTTGTAAATAAAAAAAGTACCATACCAGTAACCTGCAAATAATCACAAAGTATCATTGATTGAATTTTAATATAAAAATGTATTTTTTAGAATGCAGTACTTATCTGATTATCACGGCCTTTTCAGTAAGTAATATTTATGGTCAAAACATTACTATAGAAGGTGGTTGATAAGTGGTTTTTAATTAAAATTTACACTTTTATTTTAGATGCACAGATTCTACTTTTCTTAGGCTACCTGGCGGTTATGTTTATGTTTACAAGCAGACAAATAAAGAGAGACAGCCGGCAGGCGGCAGTACGAGGCAGAGAAAGAGAGAGACAACAATGCAGACTGCAGGTGCGGACAATAGCAGAAGTTCAAATAAGCACATGTTGGTTGACAGGTGGTGTTGCACTTATCCTCCTTTACATATAAATATATTGTTTGAGAATTTGATGTAACAATTAAAATTAAAGGATGGTTGCATGGGTAGGTCGCACAATGACTGCTTAAATTCGAAAGCTGTTGGTTTTCACAATTTTCTTTATTTATACACTTCACCACAATAAGAAAATGTCAATTGAATTTACAATAAGAAGTCGAAGCACACTTGTATTTTATTGATACTTCACAAGAAAATAACAGACTTGAATGAAATCAATCGAGCATTACAAGAGTTTATGAATTATATTAATTCTCACTGATTTGCATTTGAGCAATCCAGATGAGTGTACCGAGCGGTCAACTTGAGCGGAGCAAGAGACTGAGCATATTGGAGCAGGACGAAAAGAGGTTATATTAATCCCCTCGTCCTTTGAATGAGCAGTCGGAAGTGAGAGGTGCTGAGAGCCTCGTGAGCTTGCACATGGTGCGTGCGTAACCTCACTTCTCCTCGCGGTGACTTAGTGCCTTGCAAGCGCCAACGCTTGTCTTAATTGCGCCCGTGGATAAAAAGACTCTACAGGGCCTGAAGAAGGCATTATTGTTCCTCTCCAGTAACCCATGCAGATTCTTTACCTGGTGTTGTACGCCGAGATGAGCTGGATCAGATGAGTCGAGCGATGATGCGATGCTGAGCGAGTAGGCGTCGATGAGTTGCCGGTGATGATTTTCTTGTCCCACCTGGGTTGAGAGCAGCAGGTGTGGACAAGTTGAGCAGTCGACGATGGTATTGAAGTCGTCTGGATGAGCTGGCTTTTTGTTGATGGTCGCAATTTTTTGGGTCACACGCGAGAGGCAAGGAAGAATCGCACCAAAAAAGGCGAGTAACTCGAGGAGCGCGATATGCACAATGAGTGAAAATTCTCGTGTCCGTCGCGAACAATGCACAACTTGTAGATTCGCGGCAGACACGAGACGCTACGCCATCTCTGAGCGCGCAGTGATAAACTCGCGCGGCCCGACACTGCACGCGAGCTCGAGCGTGCCCGCGGCAGGTGATCTCAACTGTTCGGGAGATTTCTCGAACATTCCCGCCCGCCGATTAACCACCAAGTTAATCCTTATTTGATGATGGTACTGGCAGGATGACGAGCTTTGTGATGGGCCGCGTTAGAGTTGACTGAGCTGTCTTGAGTTCAACGATGCGAGTGAGACCATCCTTGCCTGGGTGGAGCTTTACGACACGCGCAAGCGGCCACTTGCAGGGCGGGAGAGCTTCGTGCGTAATTAGCACTAATGAGCCGACAGAGATGTCGTGTGACGGATGACGCCACTTCGAGATAGACTGGAGTTGGTGCAAGTAGAGCTTTGACCATTGTTGCCAAAAGCTCTGAACTTGGCGCTGAATGAATTGCCATCGAGAAAGCCTTGGCAGTGCGATGTCCGTTAAGTTTGGCTCTGGTGGTGCTGTTAGAGCCGAGCCAGTGAGAAAATGTCCTGGAGTGAGCACTGCAAGGTCGTCCGGGTCTTCGCTCAGAGGAATGAGCGGTCGTGAGTTGAGAATCCTTTCGATTTGAGACAACAGTGTGGTGAGCTCTTCAAACGTCATTGGTGTTTCGCCGATGGTTCGTCGGAGGTGGTGCTTCAAGGATTTCACCACCGATTCCCATTTCCCACCCATGTGAGGGGCGGCTGGAGGATTGAAGCTCCACTGTGTGCTCTCAAGAGAAAGAAGAGCTGCCAACGATGGTGTTTCTTCTTGAGCTTGCATGAGCCATTCCCCGAATCGTTTTTCAGCGCCAATGAAGTTGGTTCCGCAATCAGAGTACAAATGAGCAGGCGAGCCTCGTCGTGATGAGAACCGTTGAAAGGCAGCCAGAAAGCCTTCTGTCGTGTAGTCGCTAACTAGTTCAATGTGCACTGCTGATGTGGCAAAGCACACAAATACACAAATCCAGCCTTTGTGTACCTTTGATCCTCGACCTTTCCATGCTTTGATCGTGAGAGGGCCTGCGTAGTCGATCCCTGTGTGAGCGAAGGGTCGAGATGGGGTTACCCTGGCCATGGGTAATTGCCCCATGAGCTGTTGAGCACGTTTTGCTCTCTGTCGCGCGCAAGTCACACATCTTAAAATGTGTGATTTGACAGGAGCTCTGCCACCAACGATCCAATATTCTTGCCTGATCTGTGCAAGAGTGAGTTGAGCGCCTCCGTGTAAGGTGGTGCGATGAGCGTGATCTATGATAAGTGTCGTCAGATGAGAGCGTCGTGGCAGAATAGCTGGGTGAGTCGTCGCTTGAGTCAACAGAGCATTGCTCAGTCGGCCTCCTACTCGTAAGATTCCTTGAGAATCGATAGTTGCAGTTAAGCGATCAAACACGTGTCCTCTTGGGATGTTTCCCTCGTTGAGTAATTGTATCTCAGCTGCGAAATGATGTTGTTGAGTCAGTTTAATGAGCAGTAGCGTTGCGGCGCGAGAGATTTTCGGTTGAAAGCTCTGAGCCTGATGAGAGCTTTCGCATGCGTTGGCTTGCCAATAACACTGTGGCAGAAGCTCGTTGGAGCCGGACGAATGACGAAAATCTTAAAATTGGGAGCCAATATTTCTCACGGTCTTGAGTGACCACAGCTGACGTGACAGCTCTTCGCTGTTCGAGCTCTGCATCAGGGTCTATGATGTCTCGTTGGACAGGCCAATACTCGTCACTTTTGAGCAGCCATTGGGGCCCATGCCACCAAAGGGCGTGTTCAGAGAGCTGCTCGACTGTCACTCCTCGCGACGCGCAGTCGGCAGGATTACACGAGCCTGGAACATGACGCCAGTGTGCCGATGGACTAGCTCTTGGATGTGAGAGACTCTATTTCTTACAAAATCTTTCCATCGTGCAGGCTGAGACTTGATCCAGTTGAGTGTGACTTGTGAGTCCGTCCAGAGGTGAGTTGATTCGATAGGAAAGTTGAACGTGTCCAAGATGTGTCGAGTGAGCTTAGCCAGTAGGTGAGCTGCCGCCAGTTCGAGTCTCGGGATTGAGAGATTCTTGAGCGGGGCAACTTTTGTTTTCGAGCATACAAATTGCGATGAGAAGCCTGTCACATTTGAGTGTACTCTGATGTACAATACAGCTGACATGGCGAATTGCGAGGCATCAGAGAAGCCATGCAACTGTATCAATGAATCGCTTGACGTATTGAGCCACCGAGGTAGCGACAGTGTGTTCAAGCGAAGAAAATCTCTTCTCATGATCATCCATCGTGAAGGATGGATTCTGGCACTTGTTCATCCCATGTAAGCTTATGAAGCCACAATTCTTGTAGGAGGACTTTTGATTTGATTGTGACAGGTGAGATGATACCTAGGGGATCGAATATCTGAGCTACTTCTGAAAGAATTGAGCGCTTTGATATGCTTTGTTGAGGTGGCGGCAACATGATTTTGAATTTGAGCGAGTCTTCGTGAGTATCCCAATAGAGTCCAAGAATCTTTGCCTTACAATTGTCCAATGATATAATGGCGGAGCTGGTGTCTTGTGGCATTTTAGTACGAAAAGCTGCGCTGTTTGAGCTCCACTTGGCCAGCGGGAACCCGCCCGCCATGCACAGATTCGTCAAATCATGCGCCACGTGTTTCAGCTGGTCGTCGTTGTCAGCTCCACCGAAGATGTCATTTACATATTGTCCTCTGGTGAGGGAGTCGACTGCGGAAGGAAATCTGTGACCTTCGTCCTTGACCAGCTGCAAGAGTGAGCGAATTGCCAAGAATGGAGCTGCTCTCGTCCCATATGTGATTGTCTTGAGTTGCCAATGAGTTTCGGCTGAGCTTTCATCTACCCACACTATGCGTTGTAGATCAATATCTCTTCCATCCACAAGGATTTGCCTGTACATCTTGGTGATGTCGGTAGCGAACAATAGCCGAAATGAGCGAATCCACATGAGCACATCTACAATGTTGAGTAAGAGGTTTGGCCCGGCATACATGATGTCGTTGAGAGAATGTCCTGATGAGGTAGCAGCAGATCCATTGAACACGACACGCAGTTTAGTTGTGACATTGTCTAATTTTAGCACACCATGATGTGGCAGATAATAGGTGGGTGCAGTCGAAGGCTTCGATGACACTTGTGTCATATGGCCTAGCTGCGCATATTCTTGCATAAAAGCTCCGTAAAGCTCCTTATACGCTGGATCTCTGCTTTGCTTTGTGAGTGTACTTCTCAAGCAGGCACGAGCTCGACTGAACGAGTCGCCCAATACTGATGCGGGCTGTTTCAGAGGTAATCGCACTATGTATCTACCAGTAGGGTCTCTCGAATGAGTGGTGACAAAATGATCTTCACAGAGAGCTTCTTCTTGTGAGTGATGCACTTGGTGAGACCGGGACTTCTTCTTGTGTCCAGAATCTCATGAGGAGATCGTCGAGATCTGTGCCATCTTGAGCTACCAGAGCTTGCAAGCTACGATGTACTCGAATTGGTGAGCTTCCAGTTGGGCCAATTACCAGCCAGCCGAAGATGGAGAGATGCGCCATAGGCTCGTCTGATCCTCCATGTATGATATTTGGCTTTATGATTGAAGGATACACATCTGCTCCTATGAGAACGTCAATGTGGCGTGGTTGGCCAAAGGTCGGATCTGCCAAACATAGGCCGTTGAGATACGGCCATTGGCGTTCGTCGCAGGGAGACGATGGCACCGAAGAGCTGATCTTGTTGAGAATTCCGCTGAGAATTGTACTGTTATATCTCTATGCATTGACTTGAGTGCAATGGTCACCTTGCCTCGAGTGTGAGTAGACTGATTACCTCCTATGCCCGAGACCGGCACAGATGAGTGTATTCTCTTCAAGGCGAGTGAATTTACGATGTGTGATGTGACAAATGAGACCTCGGAGCCAGGATCGATGAGTAGTCGGACTGGTTGAGTGCCATGTGAGTGGACGATGTAGGCCATTGCTGTTGCGAGCAACGGGCTTCCTTGAGAGTGGACTGAGCCGTGATGGCTGAGCTTAGCCTTGTTGACATCAGTCTGCTTGGACTTGTCGTCCTCTGGATGTATCATGGTGTGGTGTGATTGACCACACACCTTGCAACGTACTGATGATCGACAGTTGCGCACAGAGTGGCGTCCAAGACAGTTGTAGCAGAGTCGCTCATTGACTACAACGTTTTTTCGCTCCTGTGTCGAGGCGTTCTTGAAGAGTGGACACATAACAATGAAGTGGCCTGGATCCTGACATTGAGAGCAAGGATAAGTATTATCTTGCTTGGGGTTGGCTTGAGCTTTAGATGAGCTGGTCGGTGACGTTGGCCCAGACTTGACTGTGCCTACGTGGGCTTTCACATGCTTTGAAGGCGTGGATGTGGACGTGCTGGCTGACTCTTTACCATCCACTCGCTCGATTGCACGAATGCGGGAGACTAAAAATTCGTAGAGTTGATCAAAGGAGCACTCTTCAGTAAGATTCATGATGTGCGTTTCCCAAGCTTCCTTTGATTGTCTGTCGAGCAATCGAACAAGCTGCGAGACGAACATCAAGTCCGCCAGTTTTTCTTTGTCAGTCATGGTGAGCAGTGCCTGTCGAGCTTTTGCAAAGCTTGACGTGAGTGTGTTGAGAGAAGCAGAATTTCTGTGTTGAGCTGGGGCTGTGTTGCTGAGCATATCTAAGTATGATTGGATGATGTATCGCTTGTTCTCGTAGCGCTTGGACAGCATGTCCCATGCTGGTGCGAGAGAGTCGCCTGAGAGATGCAGTCCTTGTATGAGTTGCAGAGGTTCTTTACTCAGCGAGCCTCTCAAGTAGTGGAGCTTTTCCACATTGGTCAAGCGGTTGTTGTCCGCGACCATAGTCTTGAACATCTCCTTGTAGGCCGGCCAGTCAGCATATGAGCCAGAGAAATTAATCAATTTGATTTCTGGCAGCTTTGGACGAGTTGAGTTCGAGTGAGCAGACAATGAGCATGAGCTGGGCTTGTTGATGAACTTTCCACTGAGCACGAGCTTTTCTTTGAGCACTGCTAGCTTGAGTGAGACCTGTTGATATCCTCTCTCTGCACGACCCAGGGTACGCTCAGTGAAGTACTCATGATCAAGGAGAGCAGCTGGGCAGCTTGATTCAAGTTTGGTGTGCTCTGCCTTGAACTCACCAAACAGCTGGTCAATGTGTTTTGACCAGTACTCGTACATGGCCATGCCAGGATCTTCTTGAGAGTTCATGGAGTCCTGCAACTCCTTGATGCTGGTGAGACGGTCAGCTTGGGACCGGAGTCGACAGAGGTAATCTGCTGGTATGGTGTTAGCAGTTGAGCGAGTAGAACGTTTCTTTGGGTCAGTGATCTTGGTTTTCTCAGAGGTGCTTGACTTCACTGAGTCAGCTGGTGATGCATCTCTTGAGCTCTTCTTAGAAGTACCTCCATTGGGTGAGGAAACAGTGACCTTGGGCACCAGTTGCACTGATGCTGAGTCCTTGAGTGGTGCATCCTGCAGAGGGGTCTCATCATCCTTGATGATTGGGTTCTCCCCTCGTCCTGGAGAGGAGTCTCTTGAGTCCCCAGAGTGAGTCGACATAATGAGGCGCCGATGAGATTATCTGTGGTGAGTGTGAGATGAATTAGTATAGAATTACTGTGCAGTACTCTTGATTGACTTTTCCCATGCAACATCCGGCTCGAAGGACCAAAGTTTGAGAATTTGATGTAACAATTAAAATTAAAGGATGGTTGCATGGGTAGGTCGCACAATGACTGCTTAAATTCGAAAGCTGTTGGTTTTCACAATTTTCTTTATTTATACACTTCACCACAATAAGAAAATGTCAATTGAATTTACAATAAGAAGTCGAAGCACACTTGTATTTTATTGATACTTCACAAGAAAATAACAGACTTGAATGAAATCAATCGAGCATTACAAGAGTTTATGAATTATATTAATTCTCACTGATTTGCATTTGAGCAATCCAGATGAGTGTACCGAGCGGTCAACTTGAGCGGAGCAAGAGACTGGTCATATTGGAGCAGGACGAAAAGAGTTATATTAATCCCCTCGTCCTTTGAATGAGCAGTCGGAAGTGAGAGGTGCTGAGAGCCTCGTGAGCTTGCACATGGTGCGTGCGTAACCTCACTTCTCCTCGCGGTGACTTAGTGCCTTGCAAGCGCCAACGCTTGTCTTAATTGCGCCCGTGGATAAAAAGACTCTACAGGGCCTGAAGAAGGCATTATTGTTCTCTCCAGTAACCCATGCAGATTCTTTACCTGGTGTTGTACGCCGAGATGAGCTGGATCAGATGAGTCGAGCGATGATGCGATGCTGAGCGAGTAGGCGTCGATGAGTTGCCGGTGATGATTTTCTTGTCCCACCTGGGTTGAGAGCAGCAGGTGTGGACAAGTTGAGCAGTCGATGATGGTATTGAAGTCGTCTGGATGAGCTGGCTTTTTGTTGATGGTCGCAGTTTTTTGGGTCACACGCGAGAGGCAAGGAAGAATCGCACCAAAAAAGGGCGAGTAACTCGAGCAGCGCGATATGCACAATGAGTGAAAATTCTCGTGTCCGTCGCGAACAATGCACAACTTGTAGATTCGCGGCAGACACGAGACGCTACGCCATCTCTGAGCGCGCAGTGATAAACTCGCGCGGCCCGACACTGCACGCGAGCTCGAGCATGCCCGCGGCAGGTGATCTCAACTGTTCGGGAGATTTCTCGAACATATATGTTCAATGTATATGGATTTTTATTTTCAATGTTGTGTAAGCTATTGTTGTAAAGTGTAATATTTAATTGAATTTAATAGTGCAATTAAAAAAATGTTAGTTTTGTAATTCATTTGTGCATTGAGTTTTGTTTTGTTTGAGTGATAATCAAGGGTGAATCATCAAGGGTTTTTTTTTGGTTTTTACACATTCATAACATCTGACACATTTCATTCACAGTATTGTGCTCATTGTTAATAGTGAAATTAATGTTGACAGTGGTTTTATGCGTGCTGCTTGTAATAGTATTAACTTATTGAGCTCATAATAAACATTATTACACAAAATGATGTTTTGAGTACTTTGGCATAGAAAGTTGTATTGTCATGGTAAACTGAATGCAATGAACTAGATGGTATGAAAATGTGTACATAAGTGATCAGGATGACTCTGAAAAACATTGTTAATTCATTCTGATGAACAATATTCTTATTAGAGAGTGAATTAACAAAGTTATATGAGTTTTAAAGCTGTTTCTTTAAACGCTTATCCTCGAAAGTTGTGTTTTTGCTAAAAATGGCCCTGTTCTCGTAAGATTCCAGAAGAACCGTTTGAAATACAGGGTCCAGGTTGCAGGGACTTGTTCAGCACATGTGTGGGCATGGCCGCTACTACAGGGAGGATGTTTGGACCTCTGTAGGCCTTTATATAAGCCGACTACCACCAAGATTGTGAAAAAATAGATAAATATTTATTAAAAAGTGGTTTTAATGAAAAAAATATAGTAATATCTAATTAACAATCTTGCCTGTAGTAGCGGCCATAGCCAAGGCTCCAACAAACAAGATGGTATGACCCTGCACTGAAACGGCGAACGAGCGCTGATCGCTCGGCGATGCATCGAGTGCTGTACACACGATGAATCGAGTAGCAAACGGTGGATACAAGGAGGATGCGATATTGACGGAAAGCCTTGAGTTTGCTCTTTTAAATACTTACAATTTATTATATTAGGCACATATTGTTTAATTATTTATATTCAGTTCATCGACTAATATATTATGAATATCAATATTACATAAATATGTATTTATGCATAAATTTTAGTTTCAAATGAACAAACCCTTTATTCAATCTTAGAGTAGAATTTTAGATCTTTATTTCGAAGTCATTCATTTAGTCATACATAGAAAAATTAATTTAAATAGCAGATGGAAAACATAATAATTTTTCATATTTTTCACCGCAGAATTTTTTAAATAATATTCCGGTAGTTTCGGAACATATTTTCTTGGAAAAAATTGACAGATCTTCGTTTACTTTCCGCACCACGTACGCATAGTAGTGCGAATCAAAATCTATTTCCTCGTAAGTTTCCATTGTAAAATAACATTTTTTATTGATTCTTACGATATTGATGATTTTACCAAATAATTTATTATGCCGTTGTATATTAATTGGTAAATACATTCCGACTTCATAGTTAATGCCTTCTAACTCAATTTTTTGCATATTGAAGCAATCTTTTCTATCTGGTTCATTTTCTATAAAAATCTGATTATTTATGATTTGGCAGAGACGCAATTGCTCTTTCACTCCAATGGTGTACAACAGATTTTTTTTGCAGCTTGTAGAAGTTACTACGGATTTTATCGGTCGATGACGTGACTCGAAACGCATGGTCGAGTAATTGACACATGGTCCTAATAGTGTCAATAATCGAGGATAGTGTATTAAAAAATGATGTTTGGGCTTTAAAGGACCAAATAATTTAATGTAAAGCTCATGATGTTCTTCTATCAATGATTGCAAATAACTTTCATTATCTCGTCTAACAAAACGGCATGTTAAAATATCAAAAATTCGACGAAGTAAAATAAATAATTGCCAATGCTCATCTTCCTCTTCCACGAAATGTCCAATAAATAAAGGTAAGTATCGTGTGAGGCATGAAATTTCGGAAGCGGACATTTTCAAATTCAACCGTTGTCTTAGATGATTCTCTTTAATTGGTGGTGGTTTGTTACAACCAGTGTGTTTGTATTCAAAACATTCTAACTGGTCATTAAGGTCGTTTAATTTAAAAATTTTTTTATCGAAGATAAAAACTTTTAAAATTTGATGTATATCATAAGAACACGCCCTCCAAGAAATCGTGTAAAATGTCTACGCTTGTATTTTCCGTGATGTGAAAGTTATGAATTTCGTGGAAAATGCAAGCTTCTCTTATTCCGGATTCATTGACATTTTTAATTTTAGCGTCTAAATCGTAATCATCTCGTTTTCGAATTTTCGATTCTACTTCAATAGTTGCGAAGCTAGCCTCTTCGTTAGGGAGTTTACAAATCCTGCAGTAAAAATCAGTTGTGAATGATTTCGTAAAACCAAAAATATCATTCAAGCCTAGATTATCGTCTAACACCAATAGCAATTCAAATTTAACAATGAACGATTTAGAATCAACACAGATTTTCACTCCATTTTGCCTGAGGTCATTAGCCTCATCGACCAATTTATGGAAGGTCTCCCTATTTGAAAGCTTTTTCTGCTGTTTAGAATGCATTAATAAGCTAAGAAAAATCGCATTCAGATGAGAAGCGATACTTGGAGGTAGACAAGCTATTTGAGAATAAACCGCTGACATTTTATTTTTACCTGCACAGCTGCCCAATGCATTTCCGCATTCACATTCATCAAAATAAATGAAGTATGGAATCACAGTATCTTTACAATGTTTTGGGCTATATTTTTGCTTGAATAAATCAGCTTGAATAATATTCCTTATTATGAGTGGATTTTTTTCCTCAAGTAATTGGGATCTATATTCCATTTGTAACCGGTGCCAATCCGGGCAAGATGTGGCCCGTTTGATTTCTTGATTTACTGAAATGGAGTCGGGATTGTACCAAATAACTATGCGTATATTTAATAGTAAATGATTAATAATAAGGAAATTTATTATGCGCCAGTCACGGTGTGACGCCTTATCAAGCCAAATAGTTTTACAATTTAATTACACAATAACGGTACAATAAGTTATGTGACGACTCCGTCAATTCGCGTCGGCTATATGATGACTCTACTCGGTGGGTGTGAATCTAAGGAATTTATGGAAATACGCGACGAGAGAGAGTTCGACTTGGCAGGTAATTGCTGGAAAATCCGACTTACTCGTTGTTGACTCGGACAGGAGAGTTGCCAAATACAAATATCGACGACCTGGACCCAGAGAAAAGCGGCAGCGAAAGTAGGCAGCGGAAGACAGACCCTCGCACTCGGCAGTAACGCAGCAGCTCACACACACACACACTCGCGTGATACAGCAATTTGGGCAGCAGTTGAAATGACGGTTTCGCACACGTCTCTGCTATATGGCTTCCGGAGACAGAGTGCCTCCCGCTGGTCGACACTCGCTGTACAGGCCCAAGGCGCCGGAAAATGTCGTCTGCTTTTCCTCACTCTCGGCATCAGTCGTGCGAACACTCAACGGCCCCGATCACGTGACCTTCATTCGTAGCCGCGCTCGCCGCTTGCCCAATGTATCTCTCTCTCGCAACTCGCTTCGCGCACGCATCGACTTGCGTATTATTCATGTCGCGACGGACTTCAGGTGAAAGGAAGGGACAAGGGATATCACCCACCGGACTCTGTCTCGGCCAAATGTGTCGCGTAACACGCTACCGTGTTACACATTATAGGATTAAAAACTTTTGGAATTTCCAGAAAATGTTTAAAAATAGTCTTTAAAGGTAAAACAAGAGCAAATACTGGGTTGAAACTAACATAAGTGTGATTCCCTATCGATTTTTTTTCTAATACATTTCCTATCT
>JAPMIB010000237.1:0-107117 GCA_034770305.1 Trichogramma dendrolimi
ACGTCGCAATTGTATGTGTACGAGTATCCATGAGTTTTACCAGAGCTTTCCATTGAACTTAGTATTATGACTAGGAAAAGTTGGCATTTTACATTTTTAAGCGAAAAACGAGCCCACGACCGAACCAATGGTACTTATAATCAGTATCGCATTGCTACGTCCCATACGAAACCAGGAGGGTTTCCAGAGCTTTTCATCGAACTCAGTAAGATTATGACATTCGGGAAAGTTGGCATTTTACATTTTTAAGCGAAAAGGAGCCCACGAACGAACCAATGCTACTTATAAACGGTATCGCATGACAACGTCGCATGTGTATGCGTAAGCGTATCCTAGAGTTTTACGTGAGCTTTTCATTGAACTGAGTAAGCTTCTGACCTCATTGAGAAATCTTATATTCTGCGATTTTACAAATTCAATTAGAATGATCTTATGTATGAAATATATCATTATTATCAGTTTAGCAAATAATTAAGAAACGGAACATTTTTTTGAAATATTCATTTCTGAATTTATTCTCAAAATGGTTGAATTTTTTAAGCATTAACATCTCTAATGTATAAACATCATAAGCTCACAAAAGCTCGCAAGTATACACATTCATACTCATCAATTCTCACACACGCACGCTTTTCTGCTTTTTGTATTCGAACTGTTCATTTCGATCAATCTTGGCCAAAGTTCCTGTAAATAAATGGTTATGAATAATTTTTTAAACAATAGAGTTTCTTTTTACGTGTATATATACTTACAAAAATGCCAATAGTTTTTCCTGGAGCATTTTTTTCATCTGCTCCACAGTGAGCTTTTCGAAGCGCTCATTCAAAGCTCGCTCGAATTCTTGTCTCACTAATTCAGCGGCTTCTGAACTCGCCAAACTCATCTTTCTGAGATAGGAGCGAACAATGCGAACTTTCGGATCGTTTAAAGGTACTTCTTCCTTCGTGACAAATTTTACGATGTCCCGACAATTTTGGGCCGACCAAGTCATCAGATATTTGACGTCATCATAACCCATTATTTTATGCCTGCAATTAAAATTACATTATCCAGAGAAAAAGATTTTTACATGAATAAAAGAATGAAAATACTCACAAAAAGCAGTAAAAAATGATGAGAAATGTCGGGCTCATCAACCACAGATCTTCATGGTAAAATTTGTAAACTCCTCCGAATTCTTCAAAATTAATTCGCCAGTTCGGCAGCTCCATCCTTATTCCGCACAATATCTGCTCCGATCGCTTCCTCGGCTATGTCTAAAAGTTCTTTGGGAGAACTAATATGTATAATTAACTTTTCACGCGCATACTTTCTTAGTTTTAACAATTTATCTAATTTTTTCAAAAAATATATTTGTTTAACGGCACGTATCTAGTCATACTTAAATGTTTGTTTATATTCTCAACTACAATGAACTCAGCAATAGGTTATAAATAAAGTTCTCTACGGAATACAGCTATAAATTGTTGCTATGACGTGAATATAGGAATAACATAAAAAAAATTGTTTAAAATAAATATTGTAAAACTGCGGTTATACGTTATTGTTTGTTGAAATGGCGCAAGCACAACAGCAAGCGCAAATTAAGCGAAACCGGATGTTTGAGTGCCTCATTAGGCACGAGATCCCGAAAATATTGTTGAGGAGCCAAGACGACCTGGCAGACCTCGCAACCGAGTTGCCGAGAACGGTGATCCGAATTTTATCTACGCTCAGCGAATTTTTGAACGCGATTACGGTGCTCCAGTGCCGTCGGAGCAAACTTTCCAAAGGTAAGTACCCATGAATGATAAGTAATTGATTAATGATGTGATGATAAGCAACAAATCTTTTTATTCATTTATTCTAAAACATATTTTCTATTATTTTCAGATTATGGAGGCAATACCAAGAAACTGGCACCTTGGTTGACCGTCGAGCAAATCGCGGCCCGAGAAGAGGACGAGTGCGCGATCCGTTGCGGGAGGTAGTGCTGGAGACGTTGCAGGATAATGGGCGGCAAAGCGCACGAGCCTTAGCTCGACAACTGGGTGAGTATTTTATAATCGATTTATTAGTACACACGTACACGATCTCAATAAAACTATAAGATCATAAGTTCATAAAAAACCAACGCAGAAATTCACATTCAAACATTTCTTCACTTATGTCATTCACTCGTATTTACGACAAATTTTTTATAATTTATAATTATAAATGATTTAGGGGCAAACCGAGAAGTAGTGCGCCGTATAGCGAGAGATGTTATGCGGCCTTTCAAATACATCAAGCAGCCAAAGCAAAAACCACAAGATCTACCAAACAGATGAGATTCGCGCGATGGTTTTCAACAAGAACAGCAACAGCCAGGTTGGACCCGATTCATCTGTTTTACAGATGAATCAAATTTACACCGAGAGGAGTTCTTAATAAACAAATGAGGTACGTTGGAAAAAACTCGCATATTTTTAAATCATTGGTTAAGAAAAAAAAATTCTATTTAGATTCTGGGCTGCGGAAAATCCGAAGTGGGTACGAGATGTAGAATACCAAGATCGCGGGTCTGTTTGGTTTGGGGGGAATAGTAGGCGAGCGACTCATTGGACCAGTGATTCTCGACGCTACGATGAACGGCGATACGTACTTGGAGTGTTGCAACGATTGCCAGAATTCAGCCAACAATCCAATAAGAATGCAGGATGTGGTGGCAACATGACGGAGCAACGTGTCACGGTACCATCGATGTAACCGCCTGCTTGAACGAAATGTTCGCCGACCGGTGGATGGGTTATAGGTCAAGGCAGGATCGCAGATGGCCAGCGCGTTCACCCGACCTGACACCTTGTGATTTTTACCTCTGGGGTAAAATAAAAGATTTATGCTACCGTGACGAGCCAACTACCGCAGACGACATGATCGAGAGGATTCATCGAGCATGGGCTACGGTGACACCCGCGAGTTACAGCGTGTCCGAAGACACCTCTTGCGAGTAATGGAATGTGTGGTTGAGCACAATGGAGGCCATGTTCAGCCTCACATTAACTATTAGCTAAAAAAAGGCGTTAGAGTAAGAATTACGAGTTTGATGTATACGTACGTATACACATGTACGTTTCTCATGAATGACGTTTCTCTTAGTTTAAATTAATGTAAGTTACATGTTAACGCATGAAAAATGTAGATACTGCAATATTAGACGAATTTTAAGTAACGAATGCAAAAATAAATTTTTCGAAAAAAAATGATCTGTTGCTTAATTACTTGCCGAGAAAATCATAACAAATTATTTGATGCATAACATAATGTTGACTGTGTGAAAACACAGCATAAGTAATCGTTTGGATATGGCCAGAAGAATACTCAGTTCAATTGCTACTTCTAATACACATGCGACGTAGTCATGCGACATCGTTTATGAGTAGCATTGGTTCGGCCGTGGGCTCGTTTTCGCTTAAAAATGTAAAATGCCAACTTTTCCTAGTGTCATAAGCATACAAAGTTCAATGGAAAGCTCTGGTAAAACTCATGGATACTCGTACACATACACATGCGACGTTGTCATGCGATATCGCTTATAAGTAGCATTGGTTCGTTCGTGGGCTCGTGTTAGCGTAAAAATGTAAAATGCCAACTTTTCCGAGTGTCGAAATCATACTGAGTTCGATGAAAAGCTCTAGAAACCCTCTGGTTTCGTATGGGACGTGCATGCGATATCGTTTATAAGTACCATTGGTTCGGCCGTGGGCTCGTTTTTCGCTTAAAAATGTAAAATGCCAACTTTTCCGAGTGTCATAAGCATACTAAGTTCAATGGAAAGCTCTGGTAAAACTCATGGATTCGTATGCATACACATGCGACGTAGTCATGCGATATCGATTTTAAGTAGCATTGGTTCGGTCGTGGGCTCGTGGTTAGTGCAAAATGTAAATTGCCAACTTTTCCTCTCCTGTAAGGGTCTGTTTGGAGCAAATTACAATTATGCATCTGCCTGGATACGAGCCTCATCATTTTGTAAGATAAATGTTTTTCAAACCATCTTATCATATTGGTTGAATGTTGCTTGACTATTGGACCAATGAACTCGAATGCCAACTTTTCCGTATTATTTGAGGATTATGAGCGTCGAGACTACCACCGTTTTATGTTATGGTTGAATTATTTTCCATCTGACCATCTACTGTGTATTTACGATACTCGTAACATTTTACTCGCGCGGCTGGGTGTTAATGGTGTCAAAATTCATAATGCCAAATTCCATATGGTACAGTATCGATTAAATGTTACTTTGGACCTTATGATCGTCCTGGATGCCCGGATCAGTATTGCTTCTGTTGATAAGGCTAGCCACTTTTTCTACTACTAGAACGACTGGTTATCATCGCTAATCTTTATGTGCCAAGTTTTCTCTTTGACCAATCATCGATAAATATTCATTTTGCTCATTTTCGTGTGTGAGGCCCCACTCGGCTTCGAGTACGAGAAGCGAGGTTATGAGTAACAAAAATTTCAAGTCCCGACATAATTTTCGGATTTTTTAAATTAACATTTCTCAGCGTTTTTTGCACCGATTTGAACTTGAAATAGTGTTAAATTGATGAAAAAAATTTTCTTTCACTTACTGTACGCAGAACCTATTTTTTTACATTTTTTCAAAAAAAAATTTTTTTCTCTAAGAATTACTCGTTTATCAGCAATTCTGACTCGATCATTAAATTTAGCGTACCGATAATCTTCGCCTGACACTCTAAAACATTCCGATAAATAAATACAAATGTGCGAAATAATATTCCTCCAACTTTATTATGTCACAACGCGGCGTAATCTTACTCGCAAAAAATAATGTATACGCAGCTGTAAAAAGACGTAATTTAGATCGATATAATTATTCTTTGGTTTTTCCATAGTATGGTTGGATTTTCTCATATGTTATATTTTCTCCGAGAAAACCATGAACATACATATGTCATTTATATTTCTATTTGTTGTATTCCGTCTATAATTATAAAAAAAACTCACCCAAAACCTATGCATCGATAAAAAAACCTGAACTTTTGAAATAGAAAAATGTTAAAAATTATGTTTAGTTTTTCCTATGAAAAGGTAAAATATGACCTCATCGTTGGAAAGATGAGAAAAAAACTCATCATAACCATTGGTTCATTTTTGTTTTGGGGTTGGTACTTTTGTTACGAGTTAAAAATTAAACGATCTTGTTTAATTATGCCGCGCAGCGACGCTGTTGGTAGTGATATGCGGGAGCCCTTTAAATATTATCCAAGTTACGTTTTATAATTTCTACTATAGGTACTTCTTATGATGACATTGAAAGCTCGATTCAGTTGGCTGAAAAATATTTGATAAAAGTTCACCGAAAAAATAATAAGGCAGAGAATTTTGACGACTTGAGGTTTATTACCTCAAGATTTTACCCGTCCCTTTCTCTAGTAGATTAGCCCCCGACAAGCTCATCGATCAATCTACATATTCGTCGATCTCTTTACGTAACGCACCAACAGATTCATCTTTGCGATGACAATCACGTTGATTTGGATCCTCTTCAGTTTGGATTTATCATAGAAGATGCAAGTACCTCCCAGAGAAAGTTCTGAAGCTATTTCCTTCTGTAACGGATTTGGTGCCCAGTTGCAATTGTAAAACTTGCAGCACAAAACATTGTTGCTGTCGTGAAGCGGGACTGAAATGCATAAGTTTCTGCGCGTGCAATGTAAATGGCACTTGTAAAATAAGAAATAAATATACCTACTTCTATAAAATTATTATAATAAGTTTACATAATATTAGCAATTTAAATATTAATTTGCGGTAATATGAGCGAGAAGTTCACGTTACCTGAGCTTGTGACCTAACTTTCAACGCCCGCTCGTTTCTGTGCCCAACATTAGAAGGCTGTAACTTGGCGTCTACTTGATCGATTACCTATTGGAACGTCTTAAAATTTACGTTTTTTGACGTACTTTCATTTGTACTAAGTTGATAAGTTATTTTAATAATTTATACCATCGGAAAACGCGTATAAACAAATGAAAAGTACGTCACAGTCATAAAATTACAGAGGTTGACAGAAAAAAGGACGTATTTCTAGGAATTTTGCACTAATTATTGCATAACTTTTTTTCTAGTGGACGAATTTTCAATTAATAAAAGTCAATCTCTTCGTTTTTTAAGACGAATAAAATAAAAAAATATTTTAATCTATCTTCAATATTTTACAAGATATGGCCGTTTAAAGAATTAATTTGTTTATAACTTTTAAACGCACCTGTTTCGAGAAAATCAACCTCGAAAAATCGATTCAGCGCATCAAAATACGCCTTGAAACGTGTAGAAATACCGTGGAGTCCGAAATTTTTACGAAAACCCTACCAGCGTTCGGACTATATTATACAGCATTCCGTGAAGCATAATTCACCTTAAAATAGGTTTAATTTACAAGGTTTGAAGCTCCTAGAGTGATTCATATATTTTATTAGCAACCCTCAGCTGAGTAATATCCCTCGGTTGATAGTCGATTCATCACGAGATAACCGTTTATTGAAGCCTAATTTTGGTAAAGGTGCTATTTAGCTACGACACATTATTTTTTATATTCTTTAAATAAATTATATTTACCTGAAAAATTTCTATTGCGAACTTTACTTTCAGCAATGCTGTAATCAAATATAATAAAAAGTAAAAATAGGATTTGGATCACATGAACAACCATCATATCGAAATCTGAAATTTAGAAAAAGTTTTCTCAGAAGTTTTCGTAAAGAAATTTTTGAAATAGCTTA
Source organism: Trichogramma dendrolimi (assembly GCA_034770305.1). NCBI lineage: Eukaryota > Metazoa > Arthropoda > Insecta > Hymenoptera > Trichogrammatidae > Trichogramma > Trichogramma dendrolimi. The sequence continues at coordinate 6,774 of JAPMIB010000237.1, forward strand.
TTCAACGTCTCAGAAATTTATATTGAAATGACGAAAATTTGAAAAAACGAAAAATACAAAGATCAGAGCATTAATTTTTTACATAATTTTAAACATTTTTTTTACTTTGATTCAAAATTATTGGAAACTGTGGACAATATTTGTAAAATGAGAGCATTAATTTGATCTTTGATAGAATCCATATTAATTTATTTTCCAAAGATAAGCTTATTATGAAGAAAAAACCGCTGCCAATTTATTGGCAAGGAGCTTCCTCTAAAGATGGTTTTTACTTATTGTTAAAAATAACATTTTTTTCTACCTTCTAATTGAGTAAGAGCAAGATTACTCAAAATTCAGGCAAAGGCTTGCCTCTAAATTTTTTTTTTGTCTCAAAATCAAAAAAAATTATTTTGATAATTTAAAAAATTTTTTTTAAAAATTTGAAAAAGATAAAAAAGAAAAAAAAGTGGGTCAAGTCCTTTTTCAATTTGTCAATAATTAAATCGACCGTGCTTACGAAGAGTATAACCGTTCCAGTGATGCGGTATCAGAAAAATCTCTCCTGCAAAATTGCGGAGAAAAAAACTCTCTTTCAAAAATGAGGTCAAGAAAATATCTTCAAAAGAATACGGTCAAAGACTGCAGTTTTTTTAAGAGATTTTCTTGATCGCAATTTTTTTAAAAAGAATTTCTTGACCACATTTTAAAAGAGAGTTTTTTTTCGCCGCAGAATTCTAACAGAGATTTTTTTAACCGCATTCGCATAAGTGATTGTCTTCGTAGGCACCCTCGAAATAAAGTTGGAAATATTAAATCATATGATGAACCGGAAAAAATTTTTTTTTGAAAACTTTTTTTCTCCGTTGATTCAACAAAAATGTTATAAGCTTCATCTTTCATACATTTGACAATCAATGAAATTTTATTCAACACGATTAACCGTACCGTTTTTGAAAAATGCTCACACGTTACATACACACACACACACACACACCACACACACACACACACACACAACACACCACACCACACACACACACCACACACACACACCACAGAGGTTGCGTCTGAAGAGCGAATCAAGCAGGACGTGTTCTGCTCGTGCTACGGTATTCTCGATCTTTTTTTGTGTAGATACACGCTGAATCAGGTGCGTGTGTGAGTGCTACGCGTTCGCTGTGGCGCGCCGCGTCGGTGCATGTGTGTGTGCAGCCCCGTCACTGTGTGTGTGCAGCCGTAGCAAGCTATATTGCATCGTGTGTCAGTTTCTAGTGTTATTACCACAGTGTTTCCCGCGCTTGGTACCATAGGTGTAAGCCAAGCGCGTTAATGTGAGTGCGCGTTACGTTCCGTGGTGCTGGTTCTCTGTGCTGTCGTGTGGGCTGCGGCGAGTCGGCAGCCATGTGCGACGGGCAGCGGATCAGCAGGCGCCTGGGTCGACGGACGAAGTCGGAGAGATGAGCCAGCTGGAGAGCGGCTCGCTGCCGTCGATGCCGACGAAGACGATGACCTCCTCTGCGGTGATTGCGGCGGCCAACACACGAAGAATCATCGGCGCCCCTCTGCTAGCAAAAGATGCCCCGCTCCCGACCCCCGCAGAGTTTGCGACCGGGAGCTACGAAGAGAAAATGATTCGTATAGAAGGACTTGTGGAGGGCCTTAATACGTTCATCTTTGGAAAAAATAACCTCCACAAGGAGGTTATCAAATACTCGTTAAGCCTGGAGCGGGCCATCTCGGCGCTCAAGAAGACGAAGCAGAAGCAAGTACCGCCTCGACCTCCCTCTGCCGAGAAGGCGGTCTGTACTTCTCCAATATTCCCGGTCAATGCAACTGGTAAGCGGCCTGCAACGTCACCGCTGGCGACTCGCGCAACACCCAAGCGCCATGCCGTGACAGCCGCATCCAAGCGGCTTGACGAGAACAACAACGATGTCGGAGACCAAGACGGATTTGTACTCGTCGACCATCGTCGTCAACGCCAGCGCAATCAGACGGCAACAACAACATCTGGATCTGTTCGCGCCTGGCAACTGCCGAAGCCACGGCCAGCGCAGCGAAGAGTTCATCATCGACCAGACGCAATCGTCATCAAGGCGAAGGACGCGTCTTCGTATGCCGACATCCTGCGAACTCTCAAGGCGAACCCGACGTTGCAGCAATCAGTCGGGAGCAGCGTCCAAAACATCAGACGCAGTGCTGCTGGCGCCCTGGTGCTGCAACTCAAGAAAAACGTGGACAATGCCTCCACTCTTGGCGCGAAATTGGACCAAGTCCTCGGTGATGCGGCCACTGCCAGCGCTCTACAGCATACTACCATGATCGAGATCAGGGATCTCGATGAGTGTGCCACCAAGGAGGAGATCGCCGACGCGCTGAGCACATCGCTGGGCGCCCCGAGCCTCAAGGAAGTAGTCAGGTCACTACGGAAAGCGTACGCTGGAACGCAGGCGGCTGTCGCCGCGCTCCCGGACGACCTAGCCGCCAAGGCACTGAAACTCGGCCACATACGGATTGGCTGGGTCAACTGCCGCATCCGTGGTCGTGAGGATGCTCCGCGCTGCTACCGCTGCTGGAGCCCCGGTCACGTCTCAGCCCGCTGTAAGGGACCTGATCGCTCGGGCACTGTTTCCGCTGCAGACAAGCAGGCCACCAAATAAAGGACTGCAAGAACAACTCAATGTGCGTTCTCTGCCGAGAACAAGGCGTTGCCCACGACCATGCGTCCACAGGCCGGTACTGCCCTCTTGCACAGAAGAACACTCAAGCCCGCCGATGATGAGGATTATACAGCTTAACCTCAATCACTGCAAGGCTGCTCAGGATCTCCTGAGCCAAGCCATCCGTGAGCAGCGCATCAACGTGGCCATAGTCTGTGATCAGTACAAGAACCTCAATCCACCCTATACATGGCTCGACGATGCGAACAGCCAAGCCACCATCTGGGTGTAGGGAGGTAGCCTGGTGCAAGAGCATCCAGCAAGAGTGCGTCCCTTTTTAACCCTGCGCTCTTCTCACCAACATCACCGAGGAAGCCCGGGGCAAGAGACCGCTCATCATTGCTGGCGACTTCAACGCCTGGTCAACGGAGTGGGGATGCCGAGCGACGAGACACGCGCCCACCATCTCCTGGACGCGCTCGCCCCCCTCGAAGCTGTACTGCTGAACACCGGAGATACCAACATTCACCGGTGCACTGGGCTACTCGATCGTAGATCTCATCTTCGCCAGCGACACACTCGCTTGCCAAGTTACATCGTGGGCCGTAGCGAGCTCTACACGCATAGCGACCATCAGGCTATCGTGTTTGTGATAGAGATCGCCAGACCGCCTGACCCGCGACGCGCCAAAGCTGCAAGTGGAACTCGCGCAGCCTCGACATGGAGTGCCTCACGGCCATGATGGCCGGTGCCGCGGTTCCACCCGGGCCTATAGAAGAGATGGCAACAGAGGCTCATGGCTGCCATTACCAGTGCATGCGACGCGTCTATGACCAAGGCAGGTCGACGACGTCGTCGTGGCGCAGTATACTGGTGGACAAGCGAGAGATCGCTGACCTCCGGCGCTCATGTCTGCGAGCGCAAGGCTTGCCCAGAGAGCGCGTGCGCGCCAAATGAAGACGCCTGCCAGCGAGCTATACCTCCGCCAGACGTCTCCTGCGCGCTGCTATCAAGACCAGCAAGCGCCTATTGGAACAACTATGCTGTGCAAACTGTGCGAGGTCAACGAGGACGTATGGGGCAAACCATACGAGACAGTCATGTCCCGTCTCAGAGGATCGAGAGCAAATTCACCGAGCTCACCGACCATGGTGCGCCGCATAGTGGCTGCTCTCTTCCTCGTGTGCCTGACGAGCCAGCTCTGCCACCACCACTCCAAGCAGGAGCAATTGTACCAGCCGTCACCATGGAAGAAACTCCGAGGAGCATGCAGGAGGATCAAGGATAACACTGCGCCTGGGCCGGACGGAGTACCAAACGCCGCTATCAAGATCGCCATTGCCACGCACCCTGACATCTTCTTGCAGGTGTACACGGCGTGCCTGCGAACCGGTGTCTTTCCCGCGTGCTGGAAAAGCAGAGTCTTGTCCTGCTGCCAAAGCCAGGCAAGCCCCCGAGAACCATCGTCGTATAGGCCGCTGTGTATGCTTGACACAGCGGGAAGATTCTCGAAAGAATCATCTGTGACCGCCTCGAAGCCACTACTGAGAGCCCTGGGGGCCTCTCAGATCACCAGTGCGGCTTTCGGAAGGGGCGATCGACCATCAATGCCATCGAGAACGTCATCGGGCAAGAGATGGAACCGCGGCACAAGAAGTACTGCCGTGGTCCCCTTGACGCGGAACGCGTTTAATTCGGCTCGGTGGAACAACATCAACGCCGCGCTACGCCGAATGCGCACGCCAGAGTACCTGCTGAGAATGTCAGCAGCTATCTCTCCGAGGGTGCTTGACTACGATACGGACGACGGATCAGAGTCCTACAGAGTCACAGCAGGCGTTCGCAAGGATCTGTCCTGGGGCCCATCCTGTGGAACGTCATGTGCGACACCGTTCTGCGCCTCAACTTCGGAGGCAACTTGAAGATTGTCAGCTTCGCTGACGACATCGCATTGGTAGCCGTGGCCAAGCACCTGTTGCAGATCGAATACGATCTAAGCTCTGCCATCGAGCAGGTGCGATGCGCGATTCACGAGCTCGGCCTAGTAACGGCCCCCACATAAACCAAGGCCCTACTGACCACAGCAGGAAGAAAATGAGACCATCACTATCACAGTGGGCGACTGCAGCATAAGGTCGTCCCCCTGCATCCGCTACCTGGGCCTACTCATCGACTCCAGGCTGAGGTTTGACCAACATCTCTGAATCGTCAGCGAAAAGGCAGCAAGAGTGGCTGGAGACCTCGCGAAGATCATGAGCAACACAGGTGGGCCCAGAAGTAGCCGGCGCGTGCTCTATGCCCACGTCGTCGACTCGATTCTCCTGTATAGAGCGCCTATCTGGAAGCGTGACGGAGACGCAGGCCTACATCCGTCAAGCGAAGGCGTGCATCGACGAGCCTGCCTGCGCGTGATCAGCGGGCGACCACACGTCTTCTACGACGCAACGTACGTGATAGCCGGCGTACCCCCCCCCCCCTGGCGCTGCTAGCGCATGAGCAATCGCGCATATATCAGCGCCGCCCCGAGGACGTCAAGGAGGAAGAAAGAAGAGAGACGCTGAACAGGTGGCAGGACCGGTGGGACCGGGCCTCAAAGGGCCGATGGACACACCGGCTAATCCCCAACATTACGGAATGGGTCGAGAGGGGACATGGAGGATGCTTCTGGTTCCCGAACCCCTAATCACCGTAAGGTGGACGGGGGATGTACGGAAAAGACACAGATGTAGCAGAGAAGCTCTATGAGTCCCCCCGAGAGTAATGTTTAACGACGGTTCCCGGTGGGGTACTCGTTTCGAAGGGCCACTGGCTGCAGAGTTCACTCTGCCCACGTCCACAAAAAAAAAAAAAAAAAAAAACACCACACACAACACCACACGCATACATACATACGGACATTTGTTGAGAATTCAATCAAGTTTACAAATATGTAAACCAAATTGTCCTACGAGGTCTGGTTCAAAATCTCGTTTTCAAGCCTATCACAGAGCTTCCTCTATGAGGAAGCAAAAAGTGTGACCTATGTTATCAATGGGTAATTCCCTCAAAATTTGAAAAATAAACTTTCAACACTAAATACCTCAAAAATACTACTATTTCTAAGATTTTTTAAAATAGTCCAGATGGAAAACTAAGAAAATTTCCCATCAGTGCACCTTATTTAGAGATATAATTTCATTTTCACGAGTTGAAATATAGCGATGAAAAAGTAAAAACGCTACGTTTCAGTCCGCGTCGCTCAAACTTTCATATTTTCATACGCTCGTCACTGTTTTTCAACTGGTAATAATAAAAATATTCTGTTTAAAAAACTTGTATTCTGATGGGAATTTTTTCAGCTTTCGATTTGCACCTTTTAAAAAATCTTAAAAATAGCATTTTTCATACAGACAATTGTTGGTACTTCAATGTAGTTTCCAAATATGTAAACCAAATTGTCCTACGACGTCTGGTTCGAAATCTCATTTTGAAGCCTATCACAGAACTTCCTCTATGAGGAAGCAAAATTATGAACTTTATGGTATTTTGATGTACTATAGTATCTTTTATGATATGATTATAAGTTGGTTAGCAATATATGGAACTATATCTGTCAAAGAAATAGTAAATTGCATGCTATTCAATGCTGAAAGTTTAAAAGATGAAGATCAAGTCATTGATAAAACCAACATAATGTTTGAGTGCGTAAGATGATGTTAATGATAAAATGCGGCGATCATTGAATGAATTTTTTGCATTGACTAATTTGATTGAAATATAAAGATGTTGACGAATGAGTCGATACGAATATTTCATAAAGTAGACATTAAAAATCCATATAATCTGTAATGATCAAATCAATGATTCAATGACCATTCTTAAAAAAATTTGCAATAAAGCTAGATATATTCTTATCAGAAATTTGATTGTTCACTTGTAGAATACTATAAAAATTCTTAAGTTAATAGTCTATTTTATAGAAGAAAAAAATTAACTTGTGAAAAAGGAAGGTACTTTCATATTTATTATAGAAAAAATCAACTACCACGTAAAAATTTCATGTTCACGGTTAACTTCAAGTAATCGAAATTATTCAAAAAATGAATAATCAAATGATGAAATTTATTTCTTTATAAAGTTTACCTTTTTAACGATGAAATAATGAATTTTTTCGTCAATCAGATGTTGTAATCAAAAAATGAACCTTACTTTTTAAACTCAATAACTATTCAGTGCTGAGAGAGTGAAGATAGAAAACAGCAAGTAAGCTTGTTCAAAGGATGCATATAAGCATAATCAGTAGCAACTGAATGTGGATGAAACTGAATTTATAACTTAGCTATAAGATAATTTAGCAATTTTTTAGCAAAGTTTGTAAGATTAAGGTGAAATGAAAACGACTTTTTTTCAAATTTATAACTTTATAATATCAAAAAAACATCTCTACTGACGAAAAATGTCTTCTGATAAAAAACAAAACAATTTAATTTAAAAAAAATTTTTTTTTTATGTAGTATTTCTATTCCTAATAATACACTATTGGTACACTTTCCACATAATAATGGCGTATCTCTATACAAATAAAGTTGAACTATTGAACGTTTTTACATGTGCTTAGGACATGGAAAAGAATAAGCTTAATTTATTTCAAGGGGCTTGAACTTGTTTAAATAAGTCTTGAATTATGAATTGCTTTAAAATTGAAGGGGAAGGGGGCAGGGGTTCCGCATATAAATATATTTAAAATATGCATATAATAGTGGTTTTACTTTTACAAAGTCCTACAAGATCAATAAGAACCTACAAGACTTGTTTTTTAGGTGTATAGACTGCTCTTAAATTATTTGAAAAAAATTCATGACCCGGAGTTCAGGCTGTTTTGTTGTACGTTTAAGAGTAATACGGACATTTTTAGATTGTCACAAAATGTCTACTTTACTGATTTGCCTGGAGAAATCACAAACAAGGTCTCTCATTCATTTAACCCACAACAACTCATTTGTTATTCCCCTAGATAAATCAGTGAAGTAACAATTTTGTGAAAACCTGAAAATGCCCTATAAGATACAGTAAAGTACCATCATGATATAGATTATAGGTAGCTGATGATAAAAGATATAAGTTATCGTATTGTTAATCAAGCTGTGATAAAAAAATGATAAACTTTGCTAAAGTAAGGCTAGTAGGCACACGTTCTTATGTTATTTGCTCAGTACATAACATATACATGAACAAGAATCTTAAATTACAATTTCAACCACGAAATCATGATGATTTCGTAGAAAGTTGTAAATATTATTTATACGACGAAATGTCAAAAAGTTTCTCGGGAACATGCATTAGTAGCTTAGGAGGTGAGTCTCGTCAAATTATCTAAATTTATCATGATGTAAAAAGAAAAATTTCCTATTGAAATCTAATCATACTTTTCATTGTTTACAGAAACAGAAATTATTGCAGAGGATAGATGTAATGCTCGCTCTAAGAGATTAATTATAAGAAAGAACCAAGTGCAGTGCAGCCTCACTAGTCAGCTCAAAGTGAGTAATTTATAAAAATCAAAAATGTTTTTTCATTTGGCGTCATTTACTCATTTGATTCTTTCCTTTACTTTGCTTTGTCTTCTTCTAAACTTTTTTATTCTAATACAATTTTATCACACGGTTGTATCTAGTCTCTTTCATTAATAAGAACTCGTTACCTGTTCTTAAATTTAATTCAGTATTTTTATTTGGTAGTTGTACAGTCAGTCTGTTCAGTAGTTAAGTCTGGCGAGTATAAACGTCCCATTAGAATTTTAAACTAAATGTTTGTTTCCCATCTATCCTTTATAAATACTTACCTTCTAAAATATTTACTTTTATTCAGTAATACTTACTACTTTAATAAAATTAAAATACCTAATTTTTTCATAATTCAATAGTCTGTGTTTATTGATTAACTTTATTTCATATTAAAAAAAAAAGAACCTTAAAGAAAATTGACGATTGATGAATTTTGTACTGTACGTGTCCCCTTCATCTCATATTATTACAATACACTCTATTAATTATTAGTTATATGTAGTCATCAACATAATTTAAGCACTTGGAAATATAAAAATGTCTATCATCAATTAACTTTAATTTTAATATATAAAAATTGACAAAGTTACAATAAAAGAAATGATTTAAGGCTTTCTTAAAACAATTTTTAAAAGTCAATACTTTTTATAGTTTAGAATTTGATAATTGTATAAACATTTAAAAAACATTAAATTAATAATATGATATTAACTAAAAAATGTAAATAAAATGAACGTAATTTCTGTATACATATTTTATAATAATGTTCAACTTTATAGTATTTAAAATGGTCATTATAAATATTAATAAAAGTTAGATAACATTTTAATCTGACATGCACGAAACTAAAACGTATTATATAATAACATGTAATATTTTAATAATAAATAATAACATAATAAAAATTAAAAAATAAACAACATGGTAAAAATGGATCTCGTCAATCAACAAATAAACTGGTGATATTTATTGACCTAGACACACACTCAGGCTTGCGCACATACACGCGTACATTAAACATACGTAAAAGATTGTAACGGATATATATCCGTTACTCTCTCTCTCCCGCTTATGAGGCAAAGGCCCAAATGATTATAATATTGAACATACAATATAAATTAATACTAATTAATGCACTAGTTTACACCTAGCAGATTAAGTCGAGGCAGAAGAGCCTGACAACTGTGTCGTCTTCCGTGCGACGAGCCGAGTGCGGCCGGCGTGCGCTGAGAGGGGGAAGCGAGAGAGAGTTTGGAGCGGATCGCGGGCCATACGACGCGACGGAGAGCGGACTGCATTTCGGCATTGGCACGGGTACCGTGATTTATTTGAAACTAATTTAGCGTAGACTCACTTGCTCTTTAATTGTGACTTTGTAAAAGTGATTTCGAGCCCTTTATAAATAAATCCGAATTTGGTTCAGTGCCGTTCTATTGTGCCGTGCAAGCCCAAAGAACTCCGATTGTGGAACGTGGGCCCGAAGCCGAAATAGAGTGTCGACAACAGCCGGTGAGTACCTGTTCGTCGATCTCGCGTCCACTAAATCTCTCTCTCAGCGCAAGCCCGTTCACGCCCGGTTCGGCGGAAGCCCACTCGTACTTTGTATACTTGGCCCATAGGCCCAATTATATTTCAACCCCAGTAGTTATCTTCAATAAACTCTTATCTTATTTTACTTAATTCTGCCTGCTCTACGAGTGGTTATTTCCGCCAACCCCCCCCCCCCCCCCCCAGCGTGCCTGTGTGGTGTGATTGCATTTATGGTAATTCGCTTACGTGGCAACACCACGAACCCCCTCGAAGCAATAGTATTACAAATGGCCCCACGTTGGGCGCCACGTTGGGCGCCAATAGCAGTCCGCTCTCCGTCGCGTCGTATGGCCAGCGAGCCGCTCCGAACTCTCTCTCGCTTCCCCCTCTCAGCGCACGCCGGCCGCACTCGGCTCGTCGCACGGAAGACGACACAGTTGTCAGGCTCTTCTGCCTCGACTTAATCTGCTAGGTGTAGTAACTAGTGCATTAATTAGTATTAATTTATAGTATGTTCAATATATTATAATCATTTGGGCCTTTGCCTCATAAGCGGGAGAGAGAGTACGGAGATAATATCCGTTACAAGATGTATAACATAACATATAAAGCTGATATAGCGTAGCAGTAGCAGTGGCGGCGGCGGCAAGGAAGGCCAAGCATTCACGATTCGTCGAAATGAACTCAATTTCACCGAAAATAAATCATGCAAGAGCTTTTGCTGCGGCTGCTATACCTATAGACGTACAGGATAAAATCAACTCTCTTGTCTCTCAACTCTATCTATCGTAGTTGTAATACATTCAGCTCTGCACCTATTTTCTTCTTCGGTGCGTATCGACATACGGGCTCGGCTTCGTGCGCGCATATCGCGCCGCTGATGACAAGAGATCGTTAATATCTTGCGCTCGAATTGTAGAGTTTCGATTACACGGTGCTAAGCGCGAGGACGTTTTATATGTTGAGTATTCATTTTTCTCTCTATCCTCTCTTTTCATTTTCCAGTACACGTAACATGTAAGAGCGCGTATAATATGTGTTTATTCGACGCACGCAAAAGCAGGCCACGGCGCGTACTAGTGTATAAATTGCGCACACAAAAGGCACTATCACACCCAAGTATAATGCACACTTGACCTACGGCATAGATTCACTATACGTATATCTTTTTTTCGTTTCGTCGTTGTCGTCGTCGTCGCAATGGCTCCACTCTGTAATGTACGCACGGCAGTTGCAGGTCTGCTGTTTTGCGCAACGTGCGGAGAGCTGCATGCGTACCCGCGCGCGCGATACCTCGATGCCATTATATTATGTTAGCTGCCCGGGTTGTGCAATTTTACTCCATATCGTCCTTCAATTACGAGCTGGCTCAGCGGTATGCCTCAAGCGTATATATGTATACGGTATAACAAGCAAAATGTCGAAAGAAAAAAAAGTTTTTGGCAGTTTGCTGCGCGCACACACACACTAGAGCTCGACCATCGTAAATCGATTAGAATCGGTGGCGGTGCGGCTTGACCATGCAGTCAGCCAAAGCTCAACTAAGATCTGCATTGAAATACCTTCTATAATTCCAATCGATAATATTGGTTATTATTTCTTATTATATCCATATTATAACATTATTCACAACAAATAACTATTTCCACTGAGTAATCTATCGTGAAATCAAGTTTAAAATCTTAATTGATTAAAGGGAATTTTATGTAAATTAGACCCGGAATCCAAGTTCATTCACACGTGCATTTCTAAATAACTTTGACAATTCCAGGTAGACACTTGTCGATCATCAATAATGTACAAGGACGTATGAAGGTGTGTAAAAATTTATTGCATATCCCTATAGAAAGTATGGGAAAATCTGTCTACTCGCTCATATTCGGCCCTTAAAACTTTTTTTCCAGCGTATGCACATCGTTTCACCTACATTCAGAAACCTTTTGCCGCGCTACACTGATGCGAGTCGATGCTGGCAAGCAAACTCCGTATGACGACGCAAAATTTGGGCCACAATGAGGGTTTTGCTTAAATCTGTGTTTAAATGACCTTAACAAATAAACATAAATATACTTCAACGTAACTTTTTCGCTATTTATAACTGATGTAAAATATCGGGATTTTCATTTAAAAGATTGTTTTTTGAGTCACTTGTAGCTTTGAGCTTAGGTTCAATGTCGAATTAAAGGTAACCATTGGATTTTCCGAGAGTTCGCAGATTTTGATAATAATTTTCAACGCGTAAAATCGATAACTGGTTGGCTTCTTTTAGCAATACAAATTAATTTTATGAATTATGACATGTTCATTTGTATATACTAAGTTTTACGAATATAAAAAAATGAAGTAACAAAAATATTTACTCTCTAGGGAAAAACAAAATTTTAAAAGCTGCAAAAAGAGCTAATGATGACGCAGTAATACATGGATGTAAGAAAAAGATATTGCTAGAATCCAAAGAGAATTTTAGTATCCAAAATAAAGCTGCAGTTATTGATCCACAGCCTTCATGCAGCAAAAATGCAATGCAACCAGTCATTATCTTAGATAAAGTAGATGCGCCAAAGTCAAAAAAATAAAAATAGTTAATAAAAATGTAGATAAAGAAACAAAGGCAATGATAATCGTTCAGAATTTGAAAAACTATTAGAAAGTTTTGATGAAAATGTAGCTAATGGAAGCAATAAAGATAATAAAGCGTAAGTTTCAAAAAATTACCGAAATATATTTCAAAAGTATTGAATTTTATGGAAATGAGAGATTACTGTATGATGGGAGGACGAGCCTGATAGTAGTGATGAATTGGAATGTCTGATATTAGTGATGAAGACGGAGAGTCTGATAGTACTATTAGTGATGAACAGGAAAAGTCTGATAATAGTATTAGCGATGAAGAGGAAAGTCTGATAATATGATGACATGAAAGAGGGGAAGAAGAGTTTAAAAAGGTTATAAAGAATGAGATTGATACTGATACTGAGGATCCACCCATTAATAAATTGAAATCCTAACGATGTCATTCACAATCCTGCTATCGAGAACTCACATGTTATCCCCGATGAAAATCTCAACGGTGACCATAACAACCAGCTCATTGCCGCTGTCCAAAATCGTCCTGTTGAGGAACCAATGATTGACAATATTGAAGATCACAACGGTGACGGTAACAACCAACTCAATGTTGTTGTCGAAGATCCTGCTGTCAAGGACGCACTTGATAACCCTGATGGAAATCTCAACGGTGACCATAACAACCGGCTCATTGACGCTGTCCAAATCGTCTTGTTGGGGAACCAATGATTGAAAATATTGAAGATAGGAACGGTAACGGTAACAATCAACTCAATGTTGTTGTCGAAATTCCTGTAATCGAGGACCCACCGATTAACGTTAATGATGATGGTAATGGCAATCAAAACAGGGATATAAATCCAATCGACGCATTACTTCAAGCTCCCATCGATGTAAGGATTTTGGATCATGTAGCTCTTGTGGATGAAGATAATCCCAATGGATTAATTAAAGCGTATTCACTTCATACTTATAGACTGCTAAAAAAGGCCAACGCCCTACAACCGGCCATACAAGAGCCACACAACCGCTATCAAGAAGTTGGAAATAGCGTAAGTTTATTCTTTATTCTTTTTATATTCGAATCAAGGCCGCTTCAGGGTCCTCATACACACTCAGTCGGTAACACCAGCTACCTAGCAATAATTTTAAATCTGAAAAATTGTAATTATTTTCGCAAAATTTCGAATGAAGGCACATTGTTGATACACTAATTAACATTGTTGTAATGTTTTATCTCATTCTATCCATTATTAAATAAGAAAAACAAAAAGTACGAGCAACCATGATAGCAATAGTTATAAATAGGTTATGAAATTCGTATTTTTCGTTTTTCCCTTTAAATAATGCACGAAATTGAGTAAAACTCGAGCATAATGTTAATAAGCGTATTGAAAATGTGCCTTCACTCAAAAATGGATGAATGCCACTTCCTATTTTTCAGATTTAGCATATATGGGTTGGTATACCTAGAGTTATTGACAAAGTGGGTATAGAGGTCCTTAACGTATACTGAAAAAGCTTATTCACAGAAGTTGCATACAAAATTCTATCGCGTAAGAACCCACAACGAGACAAGTAATAACTCTTTTATTATATAGATCTACTTGGGAGATGATGTTGTGTGATGGAGAACGTGGAGATTATTAAACCGTAAAAATAAGTACACGTTGTTTGGTCGAGGTCTTGCAAGAATAATTTCAAAGACTTACTCGATGTCATATGCCTTGACAATAAGAAAGCGCACGTCTGTATTCCAATAAAGGTCCAAGACAACTGTTACCCTCAAGAAAATTTTAACTCTATTATTGTGTACACTTTTTGGATCTAACGGGAGGTGTATACATTTTTAGACGTTCTCTGTAAGGGATTACATAGCTTTGTGATTTTCGAAAGGTCGATTTTTTCATTTCATTTTCAAGTAACTTTCTTTAGGAATACGGTGACAAAGTTTCAAAAAAATGCGAGCAATATTGACAGAGTTATAGAAATTTAAATGTATGTTTGTCGATACTCGATTGCCACCTACAAAAACTTTAAATGCGCTTTTATTAAAATTTTATCAATTGTGCGGTAGTCATGATTTCTTGAAAACAAATAGGTCAAATTTTTCATAGATTCTCTCTAGGGTACTGGCTGGCGATTTAACGAAATTGGTAGACTTTACGTGAATTTGAATAAAAGAAATAAAATTTAGTAGTGAAAAATACTCAAATTTCGCTAACTTTCCAAAATGCTCAAAAATAGGGCGACAACTTCATTCTAATTTTTGTCTTCTGCTAAAGTCAATTTTTTTATTTTCTTTCCTTCAATCATTAGCCAAAAGCAGAAGGTTAAAAAAAATGTCGAATTTTTGGAAATGCATGATCCTGCCAGAAAATATCCAGCCTACAGTAAAATGGAAAGATTTTCGAGGAAATCTAAAACTATCGACAATTTTTAAATTCATTAGCTGAAATATTTGTTACATCTTTTTTGACAGTTGAACGTAACTGAATTAAAATTTCAAATTTATTGGACGGTTGGTTTTTTTTAAATAAAAAAATATCGTCTTACGAAGCTATGTAACCCTGTAATTTCGGGAAACTTCAAACTTTTCAATTGATTCTCAAAAACTCTTAACTCATTAAAGTATATGTTTTAACAATAGTAAAATAAATCAATTTTTTGACAATGTTACTTGCATGGTTCATACTTTATGCTTTTCTGATTTAACTTGTTTTGACCAGGACCTAAAACATAAATTATTTATTCAATAACATGGTTCAATGAAGGTTAGAAAAAACTATATTTTTGGATTTAAACTATGCGTATACCTTTATAAAAGTGAATGTATACACCCCCGTTTCCCTTAATCATTGATAACCAATACGTTATTTAATTTTTTTTTTTAATATGCAGCTTTGTTCCGTGATTACCTGAGGAGAAATGCCGCTTTTCGCGATTTGGAACCCCATCAGCATGATAATATTTTATTTGAAGGAGCTGAAATATTAGGTCTGGCTATTAGGAGTAATAATAGAAACTCCAAGATGGCAGAAGAAGATTCCTAAAATGATGTACCAATGATATGATGTACAACGTTTCTTATTACTTTATGCTAATATAAATTGTTTCATGCTTAAAAAAATATTTTTAAAATATTAATATTATGTTTTTCTTTTTTTAACTATTTCATGCGACTATTTATGTCTATGTTTTTTTCAACTTTCATTATAAGCATTACGGGTCCTCTATACGCACTCAGTCGGCAGCACCAGCTACCAAGCCATATTTATGTTAAATCTGAAAAATTGGAAATTCTCTTCGCAAAATTTCGAGTGGAGGCACACTTTTGATACCCTCATTAACGTTGTGGTAAAGTTTCATCCCATTCTGTCCATTATTAAAGAAGAAAAACAAACAGTACGAGTAACCATTTTTCGTTTTCCTCCTTTAATAATGCACGGAATTAAATAAAACTCGAGCACAATGTAAATAAGCGTATTGAAAATGTGCCTTCACTCAAAAATGGATGAATAACACTCTCTATTTTCCAGATTTAGCATATATGGGGTGGTATACCTAGAGTTATTGACAGAGTGGGTATAGTGAACCTTTAATTAACAAATTAAAAATAAAAATAAATACACCTGTTACTGCTATTCACAGCAATGATATTGCTAGTATTTGTGTAGTCTGTGGCGTCGAGAGTCTCGCCTCCCCTCTAAAACCTGCGCGCTACGACACGCGCGCGTCGTCACGAGTCGCCGAGCGGCGAGATATAGATATTTGAGTAGTCTTATTGGAGAGTCGCTTGTAGTCAGTAGTGACGAGCACAAAGCCAGTCCGGCCTAAATAAAGTCAGATCGTTATTAATTACGAGTCCCAGTGATCATTTCCTATTCTCTCTCTCCCATCCCGAAGAAGTCATTAGCAACGACACGCCATCAAGCCTATGATGTATGGAGCATAGGCGAACCTTCTGATTCGGAGCTGGGTAACTGACGAGTCAACCTACTACTAGGCACAGACCCACAAAACCCATTTAATATCTCCATACTGGTGACCGGACTTTTTGTGAAATTTCAAGCGATTTTCACCGGGAAGAAGAGAGAGAGTATCGAGGTATCACAGGTTTTGATTTTTTCGGCCGGACTTGGCAAATTTATTTTGGCGCGCGCTGGAGCGGCGGCCATCTTGAGCGACACCGGCAGCACAGCACGTGTGTGCGCTCACTCTCGCTACGTGTGGTGGCAGTGCAGGGGTGCGCGTGGTGCTCTTTTTGCTCGCTCGTGCATTTTGCGAGTTGTAGTGAACTTTTTCGCAGCACGATTGTTTTTTCGAGCTCAGAGAGAAAGAAATTGGCAGCAGCAACAGCAGCAACAGTTGCGAGCTCAGCCAGAAAGGAGTCATTAGCAGCAGCAGTTACGAGCTCAAAATTTGAACATTATTTGCGAGCCGGCCTGGCGGCTTAGTTGCTCCAATGCGACGTTGGAGATTGCGGTGAGTCGGCAGAGTTTCATCAGCTACAGCAGCATCAGTGGCAGCGGCAGTTCGACGACATTTTTCGAATTTTCCAAACAACATCTCAGCAGCAGCAGCAATTTAACGGCGATTTTCATCATTGTGCCGTGCTGTGTTCAACTTGGGCAAGCGAGTCGCTTGGTGAGTGAGTCGGTCGACGGCGTATCTGCCATTTTGGAGTTTTGTGGCCTGGGTTGCGACAACGAGCAGCAGCTTCTTCATCGCATCGTCAGTGAGCGGCCATTTTGAGTTTTCGTCAACGAGCCAGCTTCTTCATCACATCGTGGTGTGTAACGGCAATTTTTGAATTTCGACAACGAGCAGCGTCATGGCGGCCTGTTGCTGATTGCGACTCGGGAAATCTTCGGCTTCTGGCGAATTCGTAAGCGTTTTTAAGATTTCTCCTCGGCTGCATCCACGCGATTTTTTTTTTCTTTACTACTAAAACAATTGATATAAAACGTGACGAAACTGGGTGTATAAATGTCGCCATTGAGGCGTAGGTTTTTTTTTTTTTTTTTTTTCTTGCAGTTATTGTATCGCACATGGTTCCAATTTTGATATGTCATTTGCCAAGTTTTTGGGCCGTGTGTTGATCGGTAGCTTGCTTTATTATTTGAAGCATCGAGTTCGTCTACGTGGATTAAATTATTTCGCGGCAAATTAATTTAGGTAGGATTTATATGTCGTTGATTATCCGGATTCGCGCATATATTTTTGCCTTTCGTGCGAGGTTTAATTTAGAGCAATTTAGTGAGCTCGCTTGAAAATTTTCGTGTGTGACAATTTCGTGAAATAACGATTTTTCAATTTCGCGATTTCAAATTTTCGAGTCGTATACATGAAGTCGTGTTTGAAGGTGAGATACGCTTTGTCGCGAGTAAACACTGCTTACAATATTTACAGAAATTTGAATTTTCGCGAGTAGAGTCTGGGACTTTCTCGTTCAGAGCAACAACATCGTTCGAGCAAGTGGCATAATAGCGGATCTCGCTCTTTGGAGCAAGTATTCTTTTTTTGACGCGCGTCTTGGCGGGTTTTAGTCAACGTTACATCCAAGCTTCGATCGTCCGAGTCGACGCGTTCGAATCTGTCGCTTGTGTTGACATTCTCATGAGTTCGTGATCTCCTCTCAGCGATTTTTCTTTTCACTCAAGCTCGCTTACTGAAATTTATCGGAGCGAGAACTTGAACATTATAACGAATGTACGCATTGTGTATTGTCACGGGGGCCCACGTGACAGTATTTACGGTACCTAGCTAATTACGTAGATACTTGTGCTGCTACATATTAGCAGACGATTTTACGCACACAGTATTCTATACTCTGTTCAATTTGAACAGATCTTCGTACATGTGCAAAATTATTGAATAATTTTGTGCATATACACACTACTTATAGACTGCAGTCACATTTATAAGCCCTTCATTGGCTTCATTATTTTCGTTAGCCCTTAATTGGTTAACATACGCAGAGTCGATTTGACTTTTTGCTTTGGTGCGAGGTGCAAAGGTACGCTGCTGCGGCCTTAATTGTCCAGCCTTCCGTTGCGATTTGTATACGGTGCCTTTCACTTTTCGCATCACAATTACTTACTCGAGTAGCCGATTTGGCATAATTAATATTACAGTGCACTTTGTTAATTTTACTGACAAAACGTGTTAATAGATATGCTTCTGTTCACGTTTTACTGTTGAGTTTTGCTTATATTAACACAAATTGTTAATTTTAACGCAAATTGTTAATTTTTTGGACCAAACGTGCTAATGGATATACTTCCACTCACGTGCTATTGTTAATTTTGTTTTTTGTTCTAACGCAATTTTAGCGTTTCTTTTGAATTACCTTCTGGATTGGAGTTACAGTGGGTTTTTTCATAGTCAATTATTGAATATTGTCTAAAGGAGATAAAGACACTCAACTGTTGCAACTGCGCTTTGACAGTAGCGAAATAGATTTTTATTTCGAATTTTTTGTCGTTTTAGACTTGCTCGTCTGATGTTGTTAGCCAATTTGATTTGAGCTGTACGCGATAGGGTCGTTGGAGTGCGGGTTATGATTTGCGTTCTCTCTTGCAGAGTTGAACGTCGTTGAGTGCCTGAGTGTTGGGTTCGTGGCCCGAGTGTGCGAGTGTTCAGCGAGTCTCAATTACAAATGAATAGTATTAATTTTTGTGGCTTACGTTTGCAAATTTTTGGTGATAATTAGTTTCTGTTTAATATGGTTCATTGCATGGTCACATACTTGTGATTGCGGTCTTGATCGCTGTTTTAACAGGCCGTTCCATTATTTCATCTCATCTTATTTCATTTGAAATTCATGCATTAATCATTCTCATAAACTAATAACCTGCTTATATTTCCCTCATATCCTTTGTTAAAATCTACACTTCGTCATAATTTCGAGTTGTTAGTAACCGCGTAAATAGTTTTAATTTTAGATACACATTTGTGAGTTGTTCATTCGTTTTCGCGATGGCGGAGAGCGCGGACCTGGGTGGCAGCGGCGAGTCCTCCCGTGTTCCTGATGATTCGCGTGTGCAGTTGTTGCTGGAGCATTTCGGCTCTTCGCAGCCTAGGTCTGTCGAGACAGTTGAGACATTAAATAGTTGTTTTCCGTTCAAAGAGCTTACGGAGTCAATTAAGGTATTGACAGAGAGTGTAAGAGATCTTCGTTCAAGCTCGTCAGGTGTCGCGTCTCGGCAGGGGGAAGTACGGAGCAGTAATGTCCCAGATACGAGTATAGTCGATAAACACATTGAGGTATTGAATTTATTGGACAATAATCATGTCGATAATAGTGTTGCGACATCTACGGTTTACGTTCCGGTGAACGATGCTGGTCCAACGATTCGTGCGTTTGACCCGTTCGATCCTACAAATTTGCCTTCGCAGGAACAGTCTGCATCGGCTGCGGGTTCTTTTGTGAGTCCGTCTACTCCAGTGGTTCCCTTAATGTCAGCTAAAAAATTCTCACATTTTCCAACTTTTTGGAAACATACACCTGAGTTATGGTTGGAAGAAATCGAGGCGAAATTTAGCTCGTTAGGAATTACCTCGGATAAAGAAAAATTCCATTATACGATTACTTCTCTGGGAAGCGACATTGTCGCAGAGTTAGCGGATTCCACTAGAAATTTACCGAGAGACAATAGATTTGAATCATTGAAAAATATTTTAGTTCGAAAATATATCGAACATCCTAAAGCTTTAATGAATCGTTTTTATGAGACGCTAGCGGGACCGATGTGTTCTAAACGACCTTCTGAATTTCTAGACGCCTTGTGTGGCGCAGGTAGTTCCTTTTTAGATAGAAATGCGATTTTGCAGTTTTGGAAGCTAAAACTTCCGCCTCAGATCGCGGTACACTTAGGTTCAGTGGTAAATACGGTAAATGAGAGATCTGTTGTCGCTCGCGCAGACGAGGTTTTTTATCAGCTCCAGAACTCCACCAGTAAAATGATTCACAGAATCGATACCGAGAGGGCTGTTGTAGAGAATCAGGATAGTAAGCGGAATTCTACTTTTGAAAGTTTTGTTACAGAGATCAAGGAGGCGATTAAGGAAATGTCTCGCAATATTACTCAGTTGAATAAGCCGGGTTTTAAGCAATCGCGTAGAGAACCGTCTGGTCCATATTGTTTTTATCACACTAGGTACAGGGAAAAAGCGTTGAAGTGTCCTCCCGAGTCTAATTGTAGATGGAAGGATCACAATCCTGATAATTCAAAAAACTGATTATACCCGGTTCAGTCGTGGGGTCGATTGACTCGGGTACTTCCCGTATTGAAACCCCTTCATGTTCATTGGTTTCTCCCCGTTTGTATGTTTATGATAAGGAGAGTGATTTGAGCTGGCTTATCGACTCTGGAGCAGAAGTGTCTGTTGTCCCGAGAGAATTAGCTAGAGTTTCGGAGAATACTAATTTACGGTTATTTTCAGCAGACATGTCGCCACTGAGCACGTACGGCTCAGTCGAGATGCTGTTGAGGTTCAATGAAACAGAGTCGTTTAAGTGGAGTTTTATCGTTACGCAAGTTCCGTACCCTATTCTTGGAGCGGATTTCGTATATAAATTTAGGTTATTAATTGACTTATTCAACGGTCGTTTGCTGCGTCCGGATAATTCGGTTTTTGCTACCGGCGAAGTAGTTACTGCGACAAATTTTTCTTTGTGTCTTTTGTCGGCTGATCAAAAATATAGAGATTTGCTACTCGAATATCCGATGCTTTATGACGCGAGGCAG
Organism: Trichogramma dendrolimi; assembly: GCA_034770305.1. Lineage (NCBI taxonomy): Eukaryota > Metazoa > Arthropoda > Insecta > Hymenoptera > Trichogrammatidae > Trichogramma > Trichogramma dendrolimi. Next base: position 27,810 of record JAPMIB010000237.1, read on the forward strand.
AGGAAGCCTCTTAAAGAGATGAATGTTTTTCATTCTATCGTGACGAACGGTCCTCCGGTCGCGGAGAAGCACCGTAAATTGAACCCTGAAAAACTAGAAGCTGCTAGAGCTTATTTTGGAGATTTGGTGGACAAGGGCCTTGCTGAGCCATCGGACAGCCAGTGGGCGTCTCCCATTCATCTTGTCGCGAAGAAAGACGGTACGTGGCGCGTTTGCGGAGATTATAGAAAGTTGAATAATATCACTGTGCCCGATCGCTACCCCGTCAAACGCTTACAGGACTTTGCTTCAATTTTGCATAGTTCTACTGTATTTACTACGCTTGATCTGGAGAAAGCATATAATCAGATACCTGTTCGTTTAGGACAGACCTAAAACTGCGTTAATTACCCCTTTCGGTTTGTTCCATTTTAACGTTATGAGTTTTGGGATGCGAAACGCGGCGCAGACTTTTCAGCGTTACGCGGACGCGGCTCTTGGGGATTTACCGTTCGCGTACGTTTATATCGACGATATTCTTGTTGCTTCTCCAGACACTGCGTCACACCGCGAACACGTAAAAATAGTTTTCGAACGTCTCAAAGAGGCAGCATTGCAGCTAAATCTGAATAAGTGTGTTTTCGCCGAGCCAGAGGTCGAATTTTTGGGTTTTCTTATTAATAAGCATGGCTATAAGCCGTTGCCTGATAAAGTCGAAAAGATTTGTAATTTTCCGAAACCCATCACGGTAGAACAATTACGTAGATTCTTGGGAATGGTAAATTTTTACCATCATTGCCTTCCCAATGTAGCTGATCTACAACTTGAATTGAATAAGATGTTAACTTCGCAAAAACGTAAAGACAAAACCCTCCTTCAATGGAGCGAATTAGCAACGACCTCCTTTGAAAAACTTAAAATGGCTCTGGCGAACGCCGCTTATTTGGCTTTCCCTCGTGTCGATGCACAGTTGCGCGTTTGTACGGATGCTTCGGACTACGCGATGGGGGCGGTTTTGGAGCAGTTCGAAGATGAACATTGGAAACCCTTGTCATTCTTTTCGCGAAAGTTCGATAGCGCACAGCGCAGTTACGCGACGTATGATAGGGAACTCCTTGCAATCGTAGAAGCTGTGAAATATTTTGCGTATTATTTTAGAATCGGTGAAATTCATTGTGTGCACAGACCACAAGCCGCTGGCTTATACATTGACTCAGTCACACGAGTCTTCTTCGCCCAGGCGAAGACGTCACGTGGAGTTTGTGTCAATTTGATATGGAAATCATTTATCTACCTGGTCCGGAAAATGCCGTTGCTGATGCAATGTCTCGTCTCGATGAGGCAACCGCGGAGGTATCAGGGTCTGCTGTGGCCAGCATTGGCTTAGAAAGACATATTGATTTAATAAATATGCCAACTACAATTTCCTTGAAACAGTTAGCTTTTGCTCAGGCACACGATGATGAACTAAAAAATATTAAGACAGATCCATCTATTTGCAGTTTTAAGTTATGGCGTATAGTATGGAAACCCTCTAACGTAGAAATTTCTGCTGAGCTTACCGGTGAGCGTATACGTCCTTTTGTTCCACTAAGTTTACGCCCAAAAATTTTTGAGAATTTTCATAGTTTAGCACACCCAAGTGCAAATATCACAGAGAAGCTTATACGAAAGTTTTATATTTGGCCCAGCATGTCCTCTGATATCGCGCTATTTTGTAAGGCTTGCGTGGATTGTCAACAATCAAAGATCACCAGACATAACAAGCCGCATCCGATGCATTTCGATGCACCGGATGCACGCTTTCAACATATTCATATTGACTTAGTCGGTCCGTTACCTGAGGTACGCGGCTATAAATACTTATTGACTATGATCGATAGATTTTCGCGGTGGCCGGAAGCCATTCCTTTAAAGAATATTGAGTCAACGACCGTCGCGGAAGCGTTTGTTAATCATTGGGTTTGCCGTTTCGGCGCGCCGTCTATCGTTACAACAGATCAGGGGGCACAGTTCGAGAAAGACCTTTTTCAGCATGTCTGTCGAGCTTTTGGTATCGAGCGTATTCGCACCACTCCGTATCATCCGGCCTCAAATGGAATGATCGAAAGGTTCCATAGGGATCTTAAAAATGCACTAAGGTGCAGACAATCGAGTGGCGAGTGGCTTGATACTTTGCCGTCGGTATTATTGGGTTTGAGAACTCGTCCGATTTTGGACACTGAGCTTAGTCCGGCAGAGATGCTGTATGGTAATGTTCTTAAGGGCTCAAAGGGGGCTTAGAATCAAAAAATGTTTAAATTAATGGTATACTAGATTAATTTTTTTATATATCAAAAACAAGTTCACAAGTGTTTTTTTGACCCTTTTTAGAACATGTTTCCACCCTGACATATACAAAATCTGCCCCTTGAACTTGTATAACGCTTAAAAGTCAGAGCACTTTACTCTCAGATCTCATCTTGCATTATCGTAAGATTCAGATTGAACCGATGAGTATAATCAGCCCTGGGTGGTGTCATTTTGTTCATTGGAGTCTTGGCTATGGTCGCAACCTCAGGCTAAGTGATAGATGCACCTTACACATTCCTACATTAAGTTAAAGAGTCTTATCAGACATTTTTAAGCTATATTTCATTATTATTTTGGTACAAATTTACATGTAGCACTTCAAAATAGTCCAATCACTTAGCTGGAGGTTGCGACCATGCCTATTGATGCCCTGAAGAAGCTCCCATGACCTAGACACTGTAGCTCAAACGGTTCTCCTGGAATCTTACGATAAGTAGCTTAAAATATATGAATTTATCAACTCTCCAGAATTGATAAAAGAAAGAAAAAGAATAAAATTTCCTATATTTTATATAACTCTCTGAACTTGACACCAATTTTTTTGTACACATACTAGATCAAGTTTTATCCAAAAATACACTAAAAAACTGATAAGCATTTATAAGCTTTATCAGTATAAGTAAAGCAAACTTCTTGAAAACCATCACAAAACTGAATCTTCAATTTTTTTCAGTACACTATTTATTTTAAAATTCTCTTGAAAATAAAAATGAAATCTCTTTATTGAAATTGGTAATGATTGAATTACCAACACATTTACAACTTTTTATCACAGTATGTAACAACAATGCAAGTGCTAATTACATGACTATACATTGTAACATACAAATGTAAAAAGAGCAGAAGTCAAAACCAAGTATCAGCAGCTGAGCAGCAGCCGGCGGACTGACCTATTTTCTGTCTCTCTCTCTCTCTCTCGCTCAGCTGCTGTACACATAACCTGGTGTAACGTGTATGCAGTAAGAAGTACAATTGCGTTCGGTGTGTACTTGTAATACGTTTATTACGTGTTTTTTTATAAATATAAATGTACAGCAAATTTATGTATGGACGCAAATGAACTTATCACACAAACACAGCTACAACAGAACTATCAGATAAGTATTTTAAGTATATTTTTAATGAGTAAAACTTAGTCGAATTATGAGTACTTTGTGTTTTTATTTTCAATTACAGGTTAAAAACAAGTTCATGGATGCAATCAGAGCCAGACAAGTCAAGAATATTCATCCATTTTTGAAGAAGAATCCATCTGTAAGTAGTTTATTATTACTATCATAAATTCAAAATCAAATTCTCTGATGCATTACTATGACTTACATATTTACAGTTGACTAGAATTTAGTTCAATGACCACCTGGAATGTAGCTGTCATCGTTGGGACTATGAAGCCTTTTACGTCTTTCTGTTCTTGCTTCCTTTGAAGATGATGCTTGCTGATAATCAGAAAAGTATGTTCTTTTTCTATCAGCCTGAATGGCAAAATTGATGGCTTGGACACCTGGATGCACGTCAAATTCCCTCATTATCTGTAATAATGATAGCTTTCCTCCATTCCAATTGGATGCAGCCATGTAGGATCCCATTTCTAATATAGTGCCACCGCTCCAAAGCTTTTTTGGGACAACTTTCCAAAGAGTGTGGTTTAGTGACTCGTTGGGGTTTTGAGAGTATGTGCCAATACACCTCTTTAAAAGTTCTTGTTCACTCAGGTTTTCATAAATGCTTTTGATAGCATCCATTACTGCTACTGGAAGTGAACTTTGTTGATTGTGGTGAAAAGTGTCTAGTGTACCAGCAAATTTGGCTTTCTGCCAAGCACACCAAGAACTTGGACCAAGTGGGCAAAGTTCGTGGTCAGGCTCATCATCACTGGATCGTTTATGCCTCCAAGTGGCCCATATGGCTTTGTACATTTCAGTGACAGTTTTACTTTCTCGGATGGCTTTGGTATAATATGAAGAAAGCTGGTCAATTACTTTGGCAGTAAGTCGTCCTCTTCCACCTATAGTTTTATTATCTGTGAGTAATGTTTTTCCTAGTTGTTTCTTTTTGTTGCGTAGTTGAGTACCCATTCTTTTACCAACATGGTTTATATCTTCTTTCTTTTCCACAATGTAATCTTCTCCATAAGGTTTCTTCGCACAAATTTTTGCATGAACTTTAGCATCACCATCTCCTATGTAATTTTTGTACTTCACTTTATATTTGTCTTCTGATCTCTGAAACATTTCCACAATTCCATTCACTTCCATAGAGCCAGAACTTCCTACGTGATTGACTGTACAGATTTCTTGATGTTCCTCCCACCACTCTATATATTCTGCTGAATCTTTGTCTTTTTGTTGCCAGACTTGACATGCCTTGCAGAAAGTATTTTTAGTGATGACATCCAAGACCTTGCCAGTTTTATGTCCAATAAGAATTGCAGCGCCTTGCAGTGATGTGAATCCTGGAGTACGCCATGTGCCATCTCCAGAGACAGTGAGTTCTGGGCCTTTGCTGAGATTATTTCTTCTTCCACTGCTTGTCTCATCGATTCTTCAGCTACATTCTTGCTTGCATTTTTGAGCGTTGACACTATTGAATCATAGGTCTTCTGCTCCATGGCTTTAGATAAATCTAAGTATCCACACAAAGTTTGTATACCAGCTAGACCAAGACCTAAGAGTCGCGTTGCCAATACTATTCTACGATTATTTTCATAAACATTCTTTTTAGGTCCCACTTTTTTACATGATGGAGTAGTTGGCGAGTTGTTGCACGAATCACACTTGATGGACAGACAGAATCCAAGCCCACCGACAGAAGATTCTTCAAAATTTATTTTTCCACCACATTTACACAATAAATTTTCTTCCAGGAATGGTATAAGCAGAGAAAAATCAACTATTCGATTCTGGGTAGAACTTGCTTCAAAATTAATTGTTGGTGTCTGCAATTTTGATTTTGAAGCAGATTTAGAATAAATTTTGTCTTCAGTGACAGATCTTACTTGAGCATTCAGCACCTTTGTCGTTTCAGGAGCTTTTGTATACTGATTGCCTTTAAAAATTTTATTTCTAACTCTCCCAATCGAATTTTTTCTCTGTGGATACTACGTAATCTCTTACTTTCCGGTTCCATTGTATTATAAAACAATTCTAAATCTAACTTCTATGTTTTCAACTTAAAAATCAATGCTAATTAATGCTAATCTAAATAATAATTATTCAAAAATTATCTGATATTTTATAATTAAAAGTAAAAAATTGCTAAATCTTTATCTATAACTATTATATTCTAAAGTCATCTAATTCTAACTAATTCTAATATTAAGTATTATTATCTAAAATCTTATCTAATTCTAATAATGAATAATGTTATACTATATGTAATATATGTAACCTAAGTAATTTAATATTTAAACTAATATTTTTTATATAACTAAAACTACGCTTTTTGATTGCAATAATAAAATTAAAATTACTTGAATCTCACTATAACTAATAATAATCAATAATTAAAAACTAATTTAAAACTAAACTAACCAATAAATACTATAAACAATTAAAAACTATTGGAATATGAAAGTTAATTATATGAAGTTAAAATCAATATTCTAATCTATACTAATTAATTACTAAAACTAATTATTTTGAAAAAAACCTGAGTGTTATATAAATACTTTGAAACTTGGAAAGAGAGAGCTTTTCTACTTGAGAAATCGTAGGATATACTAAACGTATTTCGTGATAACGGGAAAACGACGCGAAGCTCGAAAGCCAACCGTAGAAAAAAGAACGAAAATTCAAAATTTTTTAATTATAACTAGCTAGGGGAAATTGCTGAAGCTTGAAGTAGCATTCGAATTTTTAAATTTCGTAGGCAGTTTCAAAAAGCTGTGAAAATTTCCTATTAAATAAGAAAATAAAAAAAAAATTGATTTTTAAAAAATGAAGCCCCTTTGAGCCGTAAGATTCCGGGTGTTTCTGAGAATTCGATGACGATGATATCGATACCAAGGCTTTTAAAACACCTTCCTTCGTCATATGATTAGTGTAGGTCCTTTTAATGTGAATCATAAAGATGGCAAGAAGCCATTCTATTACAGAGACTTAGATTCGTGTACTCATGTTTATAAAATCGTTAAAGTTAAAAAAGGATCTATGGTAAGACCTTATACAGGTCCACACAGAGTCATTCATAAGGATCCGTCGCGAAAACATTTTGATATCGACGTGAACGGTCAACAGGTTAAAGTCTCGACTGAACATCTAAAACCCGCATTTACCACTTTGAACGAGTTGCCCGGTTTTGAAAATTGGTCACCTTTGCAGCCGCTGGACGATGGACGAGACGAGGTTAATCTTGATAAAGAAAACTTTGTTGTCAGCGACAATATGAATCTAATCCAACTTGACGAGCAAAACGTCGAGCGTTTCCCTTTGATGGGCCAACGACGAGACAATAAGATACCTAGCAATTCGAGTGTTAATGCGCCTCAGCGAAGTGAGGTTTCTCAGTCAAGTTTTGAGCGCGATCAGCCGCGAGAAGGCCCTAGTGTCCCTCGTGATCCTAGTATCACTGAGCACCGAAGATTGATGCACCTTTGGGTTCTCAGCAAGGTTCAGGCACACATTCGGCTCCCGAAGCTCGCGAAAGTCGTAGAGTAATCTCAGATTCAGTAAATAATAATGACTTGAATCAAGGTGGCTTTCCTCAGTTTTTAGCGAGCCACCGTCTATTTTAGGCGAAGTAGAAAACAGAACGATTGTCGACGAAGGAGTATAGCATTCCTGACGATATTCTTAATTACGACGAGGTGATAGAAAATTCCCAATCCTTAAATCCTGATCTAATTAATTTCCGTAAAAGAAAAGCCACTGATCCATTTGACGACGTTTCTCCTTTAAAGAAACGTAAATGACACTCCTGTTGTTCTTTTATGCCGTAGGAAGCTCGTGGAGGCGCTGGAGAACCTTAGTGCATCTGTGCACACAGCGATTAGCCGGTCGCCGGAATTCGAGCCTCTAGCTGCGGGTTTCGACGATGCTTTTACGGACGTCGAGCAGTTATATTCGGGGCTGACGTACGTAAGAGTGAGAAGATGGCCAGACTCTATGGTAGAGCAGCATCCTTTCTGTATAAACTTCCGGAGTTTCCAGCCTTATTCATCAACAATCAGCCGGTTTTGAAATTGTTTATGTTTAATATTCCCAAAAAGCAGAATAGGGGTGAGCTTATAGAGCTGCTGAAGCCTGTGGTTGAAGAAGGTTTCGTTATCGCGGACTTAGACAAGCGTGGTAAATTTACTCACGCACATGTGAACTGTAAAACTTTGGCGGTTTCATTGAAACTCCAAACGGCTTCGATTCTCGGCTCTGTCGAGGTTGGCTTCTTTAGCCGCAAAGAGGAGGTTTATAAACCCTGTAAGGCAAAAATTAGACCTGACAGTGAGGTATATGGTTTAAACCGCCCGGTCATTGACTTGCGCTCTAAAAAAAGAAGTAAGGAACATCCGTTCATCCATGCTGTGCGCTTCTTGCCGCGTCTCTATCCTCTCCTTGATTCAATCACTGCATCTAATTTAACCAACGCATTATCATACCATCCTCTGGCAATCGCCTCTCTGCTTAGTAACTTTTATGATAATTCTTGGCCTATTTACCAATATGATAAATTTCAGATTTTATTAAAGTTCATTTTGCGAAACATGAGCCACAAACATTGATTTTTAACGATAAGAATGCGCCGGTAATAACGACATACTTAAAAAAGCGTTGGAATCGATCGATAATGGATGCAGCGAGGAGACGCGATCGCGAAGCGTGCAATGCGCAAGATCGACTTACGAGCGGTGGCAATCAATCAGAACGTCCTTAAAGTTCTGACCGAAAAATTTAGTTTTAAGTTGTGTATGCTTGGAGAATTTACCTCCACATTCGACGAAGCTTTGGCTAAATTGCAGGCTCACAGGCTCGAGATCTCGGACAATACCCATCTGCGGGGCAAGTTTTTTGCAACTATTAAGGCTAATTGTATTAGGTTGAGCAGATGTACGAATTGTCTTTTCAGACCATGGCCGTTGCCTTGAGAAGTAACCAAACTATTAAAGCTTTGTTGCTTCACGACTGTAGTAACTGTTCACTGATAGTAATGCGCTGAGCGCTGAGCGCAGTAGCTTTAACTTTTTCAAAGCCATATCAATATCCTGAGCTCGCTCAAAATTATCTTTTGTTATTTAACTTGTCAAATTCAATTAAATTCGTAGATATTACTAACGCGATATTTTTCGAGTCGAGGTTGCATATTTTGTTAAGCAGTATTCCCAATGTGGTTGACTTAACTTTGATAAACCTTAAATTAATGAAAATGTAATTTGGCAACTTTGAAATCGCTGAAACGCCTCACAATGAGCTGGGCCAGTGATATAGAGAACATCTTGTTAGTCTGCCATTGGAGAGCCTGCAAACCCTTAGCTTGACCAATTATAATAAGTGTCCGATCACGGAACTCGATTTTTTACTACTGATAATCAACGCTGGCGTTAAAGTTATTTATTGGAATTTGATCTGTCCAGATTGTCGGTAGGATTATATTAAGAGCAAACAAGGCGAATTGTAATTGAAAGGCAAAATAGAATACTACGATTTATAAGCGCTAAGTAATAGCAACATTTTTAGTTATTAAGTAATTGATTGGTAGCGCCAGTTGCGCACAAAATGCATAATTATTTTCAGCGTATGTTACGCCATGAATCACAAATGTATAATTATTTTCAGCGTACGTCACGCACATGAATCACAAAAATGTAATTATTTTTCAGCGTACGTTACGCACATGAATCACAAAATGTATAATTATTTTTCAGCGTATGTTACGCACAAGAATCAAATATAATTATTATTTAAGTGCATAAGCACAATTTAATAAACGATGAGTCAGGCATGCGCCTTCTTGGAGTCAATTAAAATTAAAACATTATTTATTAATTGTCGATAGCGCAAATGAGTGCATAGGTTATTTTGTAATTAATCAAAACTATTTTTTGTATCCAATCAAAAAGTTTGAAATAAGTTCTCTTTCCTGAGATATTATTTAATAATGTAAAATTGACTTATTCTCATTCTGTTTAACTTTTAAGGAATGAAGTTTTTTTTTTTTTTTTTGTTACTTAGCATTTTAAGTGCATATATGGTACAGTCAATTAAAGTAAAAATGTACTGGCGAATTAATAAATTAAACACAGTGGTGAATCAAAAAATTAAAGGGAAGTCCTGTGGCGTCGAGAGTCTCGCCTCCCCTCTAAAACCTGCGCGCTACGACACGCGCGCGTCGTCACGAGTCGCGAGTGCGGCGAGATATAGATATTTGAGTAGTCTTATTGGAGAGTCGCTTGTAGTCAGTAGTGACGAGCACAAGCCAGTCCGGCCTAAATAAGTCAGATCGTTATTAATTACGAGTCCAGTGATCATTTCCTATTCTCTCTCTCCCATCCCGAAGAAGATCATTAGCAACGACACCCATCAAGCCTATGATGTATGGAGCATAGGCGAACCTTCTGATTCGGAGCTGGGTAACTGACGAGTCAACCTACTACTAGGCACAGACCCACAAAACCCATTTAATATCTCCATATAGTCCTAGTATATTATACGGATGTTGTTTTATGTAAAGATTCACCTCTATTACATTATTAAATTTTTATAAAAAAATTTGTACTTACTTTATAAAGTATGTTTCCTTCACATAATTGATAATATAATATTATTTATCTGATCCTTCATTGTTCTGAAATTTTGTTGTATTCATTTATATTGTTTAAAAACATTCAATTGATATACATATTTTAAAAACGACGATTTTTTTTTAAAAAATTAAAAAAAGAAAAGTCACCTGATGATTTGGCATGACTAATCACCTGACTTATCACCTGACTTATCACCTGACTTTTCACCTGACTATTCACCTGATTTTTCACCTGATTTTTTCTAGCAGGGTATATGTACCTTAATCTTGTTAAAAGTTGTAATAACTCAAATTATAATTTCTGAAAAAATATCAGTCTCAAAATATATTAAACTATGTGAATTATATTTTTCTGAAAAGAATTATTCATCTTTCAATAAGTGTGATATATGTGGTGACACTTTTGATGTTGATCTCAAAAATATGCCTTTTTTATGGAAATATCTCAAAAATATTTTCTTGATCAAATATTTTGAATTTAAATTTATATATTTTTTATAGAACATCCCTTTTTCATGATTAACGTACCTGTAAACAAACAAGCAATTTCATCAGTGCCATCGTAGCAATCGAATGCAGAGTCACAAATCTGTTTTTTCAAAATGCAACGCCAGCTATCGCATGATACTTCTTCATGATGACATTCTGTTGAAAAAAAAAAAAATTTAAGTGCAGAACTTGTAAAAAACATAATAAAAATGATCATACATTAAAAAATGTTTTTATCAGAATTTTGGTAGAATATGAGTATGGAAATAATAATAGTGGTAGACAAAGATTTACTACTTTAAAGTAAAAGAGAAGTTAGCATTCATTGAAATTGATGCAAATTCTTTTTACAAATATTTAATTTTAATCATGCTCAAAATCATAATTTCTAACAAGACAATTATAATATGATCTGTTTAAAGGGGGGGGGGGGGGGTATTTTTCAACCGAATTTTTAATATTTTTGTTATTGTCTTTTTCGATTTTCAAGGCCTTCAAGAGTATTGTGTGAAAATTTTACACTAATCCAAGCAAAATTGACAGAGGTATAGGCATTTTAAGTAAAGTATTCGTCTTAACCTTTGGGTAGCTATATGTGGCTTTGATATAAGAATCTCAAGCATTATCGAATTCAAAATCGAAAAAAAAAATTTAAATATCCTAGATGATGTGCGTTGATTGCATAAGCTCGGCATATACGATGTAAGATATGATAAAATTCACGTTGCTTTGCATCAAAATCTTTGAACGCATTTTCTAAACAATTGCATTTTTTGAGTCGATGTACATCATAACTCCTAAACTACTGCATCGATCGATCTAAAATTTTACGCACATCTTTTGGTAGTATTGAACTAGGTACTGACGTCAAGATATTTTTTTTCAAAATTTTCATTTTTATGATCTATTTTTTCATGAAAAACACACTTTTTCGATTTTTTTTTCAATTTTTTGACACCAAATTTAAAAAAAAGAAAATAATTGAAAAAACTCGACGTCACTACCTACAGAATCAGTCAAACTTTGAAGAAAACGACGATTTATTTGTTTCCGACAATCCTATCATAAGTTATCGTCTACACCGTGTTTTTAGAGGTGTGAGCTTCGCAGGCTTATTTTTTAGTATTTTACCATGAAAATTTAACGGTATACTCTTTAAGTGTTGTTCTTTAGTATTTACTTCAGCCTAATTAGCTTTTTTTACCGTATCTATAGAAAAAGATCTCAAAATCACGCGAAAATAATAAAAAATTAACTACCCCCCCCCCCCCTCCCCCTTGAATAAAACGAAAGCTGAAATCGATTTTGCAAATACCCAAATGATTATGCTATTAGGAGACACAAGAATCCCTTTGTATTCACAAATAATTAAGATTGAAAAAATGCTGCGAATGCAGAGGGACACGTTTCGAAATATATTTACACCCTAACATCTTGTGGATGAGTCTATTTCATCTAAAAAAGCATAAAAGATTTACAATTTGTAGTTTTTGAGTTTACTCTGTAGCATATTTTTTTCTGTTATTCATTTCGGATTAAATTAATTTTGAGTTTTGTGAAATCATCCACTCTGCACGACTGGGCGATCTGGCCTCGTGTATAGCTAAATGTTGTGCAAATCAGCGGTTCAGAATGAGGAGATGCACGGCGCACTGTGTACCTTTTTGCGGATTTTTTTGATAAAATCGGATTCCCATCGATAGAAAATAGCTATAAAAATTAGGGTGGTGGCATTGGAAAGAGAATTGCATGTACTTTTAAGCAAAATTTGTCCCGAATGGATTTTAAAGAGTCCACATCCTTAAAATGCGTCCTAAACACGCGTTTTTTTTCTTATTTTCGACAGACGTTTTGAAGAGAACAAATATTACAAAAGTCTTAATATTTGTTTTAAAGGAAGAAGAAAAGACCTTTATTTTCTTTTTTTAAACGTGTCTCTAGGTGTTCGGGATATAGTACTTTGTTTGTCAAAATCTCACACACACCATTGCAAAGTACTCTTTTCAACGAGTAATTTAAAAAAAAAATAGAGCTCTCTACGATCATTTTTGCGTCCTGTAGATTGTTTTAAAAATACGGATTTTATCGTAGGTATCGTTTTTAAGGTATCAAAATGCCTAAAAATCGAGTCGATATCATCTTAACGAGGCATACTGTGTACTTCAAAAGGTACCTGCAAAACGACCTACAGGGCGCAAAAATGATCGTAGAGAGCTCTATTTTTTTTTAAATAAAAAAACAGGGAGTACTTTCACAAAATGCGGATAATTCAAACCACCAATGACGAACTAGAATTATGCTATAAGAGTGGATCCGATGCAAAAATTCAGCTGTTTTGAAAGAACCTGAGACGATTACACAAAAAGGACTATCTGAATATGAGTGGAACAAAGTTAGGCGTCAGTAGACGAAAAAAAGCGGAGTCACAAAACGACCCACCGTGAAAATCACAAATGAATAAGTGGAGATGCTCAATCAGGACAACAGTCTAACAGATATCGTAGAAAGCGAATCAAGCGAGATCGCCGAGCTTTGTAGCACAGCACTTTTCGACAGAAATAATATATATTTGCACGATCATTGGTGATAAGAAATCGGAGTCGAAAAATTGGAATGATTGCAATGGTCGTTCCCAGCGCATCACACTCGATAATGGGATCTCTAGGCTATTAAATATCCTCGAAAAGCGTGCAGACAAAAGGATATGTTCTATTATCATACTCATTTTTCAAATCACCATACTGATGAATTAGTAATCTTAACATAAATATCCTTCTAATACCAAAAGCTTATCAGGTTCTTCTGACTAAATAACGATTATTATTAAAATTCTTTTTTCAACGACAAGAAGGGGTCTGAAGTACGCGGAATAGACGCCACCCCATCCAATATTATCCAGCAATATCCAGCCACGCTGTCGAACAGACCATGTATAATTGACTCCTGGACAAGGTAAATTTGAGCCGATAAAACATATAAATTAGATAGTACTTGATAAAAGTATGAAAGTTCTTCGTTTTTTTGGTAATATCATCGACATGGATGTTCCATTTTATCCTCTCGTCAAATGTAACACCCAAATACCTTGCAGAGTTGGCTCTATTCAAAACGTTACAATTCATGTTGTTGATGAACCGATATGGCAATGATTCACGTCTCTTTTCAAAGTCAATATAAACATATTTATCTAGGTTAAACCCAAGTTAATTAACATATAGCCAAGAATACACCTGATCTAACTTTAATGTCATTCTGTCTGATAGCTGATTTATTGATTGAATTGATGAAAAGAACTAACAGTATTGGCCCCAGATTTGAGCCCAATGGAACTTCAATATTTGTACTAGATGGAAGACTCGTTACACATTTTAACTTCACAACTTGAACACTGTCCCTCAAGTAACTAGCAATGATCATAACCAACTCCTCTGAATCCCATGTTATGAAATTAAGCTAGCAGAACTCCATGATTGTCAGAATCAAAAGCTTTAGTATAATCTAGAAAGAGAATCGCAAATTATTTAAACATAGGCCATTATAGACAGATTTTGACAAAAGTGCTACATAGCCCAGGGATTTAAGTAAAAATAATACCGATTTGGGACAGTCGTTGCAATAGATATTTTACAATTGTTTCGTAAGTAAAAGATGCTTAGAAATGATATGTTCATAAAAGATATAGAAAATTTGTTGTATATTTTTATTTATCATCGAAAAACGGTTGAAAATTTCATTTATTGATTTTCTAAAGGAAGGACTAATTAATGCTCAAATATCAATTGACCTACACGTAGGGCTTGTCAAACCCTTCCAAATAAGCTCTACCTGAATTTTTTTGGTACATTTGTTCTTTAGAAAAACATTAAAAGCTGTTGAATTATTGCTTTTTTCAAATTGTTTATATCTTCTGAATAAATTTGCGAAATATTTTGAAAACGTGTGGACAGTATGCTCTCGGTGTACCTAATATGTGGTAAAAAATTCAAAATGATTCATGCAATACTTTACCGTAAACTTGAATTTGCTGCTCCCATCATGTTTATTGTCAGAGGTCATTCTACACGTATGAACAAATTAGAACACTTTCTATAAGAGTCAAATTATAAAGCAAGGGTTATACTTTTCAACCTACAGACTAGATTAGTAAAAATTAACCGAAAGTATATTAATAAAATTCATTATTTTTTGTTAAAAAAAGTTAAAAATATCATTTTTGATGATATTCGTTATAAACAATTTATTTAAACAAATTATAAGTTATTAATAAGTTATAACTAATTTAAATTGCATGCTCGTACTAATTGAAAAAAAAAATCAACTTCTGTCGATCGGTTCCGGAGATATTAAATAATTTTTCACCAACTTGATAATTTCATACCAGTTAGAAAAAGTTTTTCCATAAATTTTAATTCAGATCTTCAATTCAAAAGTGACTCTTATAGAAAGTGTTTTAATTTGTTCATACGTGTAGAATGACCTCAGTCAATAAACATGATGGGAGCAACAAATTCAAGTTTAAGGTAAAGTATTGCATGAATCATTTGAATTTTTACCACTATTAGGTACACCGAGAGCATACTGTCCACGCGTTTTCAAAAGATTTTGCTAATTTATTCAGAAGATAAACAATTTGAAAAAAAGCAATAATTCAATAGCTTTTAATGTTTTTCTAAAGAACAAATGTACCAAAAAAATTTAAGTAGGGCTTATTTGGAAGGGTTTGACAAGCCCTACGTGTAGGTCAATTGATATTTGAGCATTAATTAGTCCTTCCTTTAGAAAATCAATAAATGAAATTTTCAACCGTTTTTCGATGATAAATAAAAATATACAACAAATTTTCTATATCTTTTATGTACATATCATTTCTAAGCATCTTTTACTTACGAAACAATTATAAAATATCTATCGCAACGACTGTCCTGAACTATATCTAATTTCCCTGGGCTAATAGCATCATCAGAGCTTCTACCTTCCGTAAAACCGAATTGGTTTGGCTCAATAAGTTTATACTTCTTAGAAAAATTTTTGTACTCTATCATGGATCATACGTTCTAATACAGGGGTCCCTCGTATCACGCGGGGATTATGTTCCAAAAATGTACCATGTTATATGAAACCGTGTTATACGGGACCATAGTCTTATGGAAAAAGGGGGTTAGGTTCCTGCTTTTGAAAATTAGTGATAAAAAAATTTCATAAATTATATAAAAATGAATAATGTTTTCAAATTATAAAACTCATGTATTTATTGTACATTTAAAAAAAATCTGTCATTTTGACTGATTCTTCTGCACTAACTTAAATTGTGGATTTGCAATGTCTCTTAAATTACAAATTTTGCACAATTGCTGCATCAGTTACACTTTCAATCAGATTCATGATTGTAACAATGCTCTTTGCGTCGATGATTTTTCCTCAGTAGCAATGTGTGTTTAGACATTGGGAGCGTAATTGGAAATTTCTTCAAGCTCTTCGACTGAAACTTGCTTTCTCCGAGAGTACAGTAATAGGTAAGACAGAGTTTGAATGTCTTCAAAGCATTCCTCCGATTTCATATGCCAATTTTACAACACCTTGGACCACTTCTTGAAACTTCGATTGATCAACGCTATGATCGTACCCAAGCAGAAGCTTCTTTCAATTATAGCTGTTCTATATGTTGTATATATTGCAATTATAGTTGTTGGATTGAATATTTTCCATGAGTCATCAATAAAATTCATCGCGTCTATGAAATTTTTTCCAAAATAATTTCACTATATTTTCTACAATAAAATTTTCCATACAGCGACTCAAGTTGATTTTATGCGCCATAGCCTGTACAACGCGTCACGTGTAATAAGACTTGAAATTTGCTATGACTGATTGGTCCAAATGTTTCGAGCAATGATGTCATATCACCTACGCAGTATTATTTGATTTTACGAATACAAGAATTTCCAGAATACATAGAAATGATCTTTCCTTTTTCTTTTGAAAGATCACGAGTTCTTGGATCGATACAAAAGCATAGGCTTGAATTTCAAAGATACCGAAGCATTCGAGTATCACCAAATATATATGGGCTAAGCCATAGTTAGCGTGATTGTCAAAAAAATTTTTTTTCCTGAAATTATGTACTTTTGAAGAGTACATTGAAAAGTGAAAATCCTGAAAGTTTCAGCCCTCTAGGTCCAACCCTATTGAATTTTCAGGGTCTCAAAGTTGAATTTTCTTATTCTGCTGATATTCTACTTGCAATTCTGATTTTCTGGGATTAACATGAAAAAATTGTTGAATCATGGTTTTTAATGTAAAATTTGATGTAGAATTCAAATTCGTACTTAAAAATCATATATACAACTTCTAGACCCATAAAAATGAGCCATTCAGGTATTAATTATATGGGGTCACAAAAATAAATATATTCGTCTCCTTCGATTGGGCCCATACTGTAATATGTTCATCGATACATCAAAATACATCTTCTAATAAATTTTGGTTATCGGCAGACAAACATAATTCATTATTGAGCTTAATATGAGTCAAAAACATAGTCTAATTCCTTGTTTCTTGACTCATATTAAGCTCAATAATGAATTATGTTTGTCTGCCGATAACCAAAATTTATCAGAAGTTGTATTTTGATGTATTGATGAACATATTACAGTATGGGCCTAATCGCAGGAGACGAATATATTTATTTTTGTGACCCCATATTATTAATACCTGGCTCATTTTTATGGGTCTAGAAGTTGTATATATGTTTTTAAGTACAAATTTGAATTATACATCAAATTTTACATTAAAAACTATGATTGAACAATTTTTTCATGTTAACCCCAGAAAATCAGAATTGCAAGTAGAATATCAGCAGAATAAGAAAATTCAACTTTGAGACCCTGAAAATTCAATAGGGTTGGACCTAGAGGGCTGAAACTTCCAGGATTTTCACTTTTCAATGTACTCTTCAAAAGTACATAATTTCAGGAAAAAAATTTTTTTGACCATCACGCTAACTATGGCTTAGCCCATATATATACCAGAAACCTGAAAAGTACATTCCTTGTTAATATATAGTATAGCACTCATGTCTTTTAACATTCTGAATTGGCCCAAGAAATAGTAAGAATCCAAACTATCTTTAACGTAGAATACAACGCCATCTGCTTTTGATCCAACTTCGATTATCAGAGTTGCCGTTTAAATCAACAGAAAGCATTCGGTAGTTTAACCAGGTCTCAGAGAAGAAAACTACATCAGGCTTACGTTTGAAAGAGGCAATGGTAACTGCCTATTCATTGACTTTTTTTATACTTCTTATGTTAACATGTAGAATTAAGAGCTCAGTATGAAAAGATTAAATCACCGTTGATTTCTGTAACCTTATTAAATGTATATTTGTGGCGCCTGGAGTTTCACCCCCGGTCACACGTCGGTCGCGCAGTCAGCTGGGCCTCCCGCCGGACGAGCGAAACCGCTGACCGCGTAACTTCAGGCTTGCCCTCACCTAGATGTGAGGTAGAAAAGGGAGCGTCGCAACGGCTCGAGCGGTGACGGACCCTTTTAAACCCCGGAAAAGATCAGAGAAGCTCTCTCTCGATTTTCAGCTCTCCTCGAGTCCACACGTGGCTACGAGGATGACACAAATTAACTTTGTCGCTCGCACGAGCTCTTGTAATTTATCGTTACTTTTAATAAAATATTTTTATTCAGTTAAGTAAGTCTGAGGTTCGCATAATTCTACCAATCTACCTCAACGGCTTCAAGACTGAAAATATTCAACATTAAAATTCAGAACTGAAACGTCATCAATACTATTATATTAATAAGCCATTGTTGCTTAGCGTTAAATGGAGGATTGCTATTTTTTTACGTAAAGGTTGAGGCATCATACCAGACATAGTTTGTCATATTACTCCCATTTGGCCCTATATGTTTCGCGGTTTTCAGTATCAGGGGTTTCATGATCAACCGGTCTCTTTTAGTCAAATTTTATTGGCACTAATACAATCAATACATTTTTTGGACGGCAACATACAGTCTTTTGCCACGTGATTTCCTGAACACTTATAACAAGCTACTGCCTTTTTAAATATTTCCTTAGACTTTCTGTCACTATGCTTGTAATCACAGCAGTTTTTGCATCTGTTAATATTAAAATAATCAAAAACCTTACAGTTCTGATAACCAACAAAGACAAATCTGGTGTTCATGATCTTAGTGTAACTTTTACATATCACCTTGGCAAGTGCAGCAGAACGATT
Organism: Trichogramma dendrolimi; assembly: GCA_034770305.1. Taxonomy (NCBI): domain Eukaryota; kingdom Metazoa; phylum Arthropoda; class Insecta; order Hymenoptera; family Trichogrammatidae; genus Trichogramma; species Trichogramma dendrolimi. The sequence continues at coordinate 46,610 of JAPMIB010000237.1, forward strand.
ATTTTTCTGTTTAAAAGTATTTACAATGCTTAGCCTGTTAGGATCTAATTGATTTCTATTTATGATATCTTTGGCCATTTGATTACATATTGTCTGCAATTATATTAGTAATCTTCATTAAAGGATTATTTTTTCACACTTACTGGCTGAGATATCAAAAAAATTCTCTCCTTTATTAAATATTACTGAACATTAGTTATTAGAATACCAGGTGTCACAAAAGTATAGAAACCTCCTAAAAGCGGGCTAAATATGCGGAGAAAAAAAATCAAAAACCTCATTTCCGACGTATTTTTTGATGGGGAATTTAATGGTGACCTTCGATTTTACCTTGAACATAACCTCAAAGCTACAGCGACTCAATAATCGATTTTTCAAATGCAAACCCCTATTTTTTATTGCAAATTTGAAAAGAGCGGAAAATTTCACGTTGAAACATGTATTGTGTTTTTTTTCAAGGTCATTTTGAGGGCACGTTAGGCTCAAATAAAACCCTGACTTAACCTAAAATTAAGCTCAGGTAAGAACTTCACTTTTTAACTGTAGCACCCCCAAAATTACCTTGAACAAAAAACAAAATACATTATTTAACGTAAAATTTTTCGCTCTTTCAAATCTGAAATAAAAAATTGGGGTTACCAGGTGAAAACTCGATTTTCATTTGCTGCAGCTTTAAGGTTATGTTCCAGGTCGAATTAATTGAAGGTCACCATTGAAAAGAGCAAGAAATTTTACGTTCGAATAGACCTTTATTTTTTTTTCAATATCATTTCGGGGCGCTACAATTAGAAAATGAAGTTATTACTTGAGGTAAAATTCAAGTACCATTGGATTCCACATCAAAAAATACGTCGGATATGAAGTTTTTGATTTTTTTTCCGCATATTTAGCCGGATTTTAGGAGGTTTCCATACTTTTGTGACACCCTGCATACAATTACATTATTTTTAATAGTTAATTTTTATCATTTATTTATTGAGATCGTTATACCTAACGTTGTATGGGTAGGTAGCAACCGGAGTATGTTTGACCCATGTCTCATATTCCTTGTCGACTGACAGAAGTTCTGACGAATCAACGCTCCACCGATAAGCACCTGAACCGATACCACCGCCACGTCCCTTTTAATAAGGGTTCCTAAAGCCAGCAGATCTTTTGCTGACTTCTCGTACCACAAGCCGCGCCGGTAGAGGATAATGGGCAGATGACAGATGTTGGTTGCACCGTATGTGGCACAAATGAAACTCGTGATGTCCTCGTTGTATTTTTTTTTTCTTAACCCTGCATACAAACAAGATCTCGCTGGTCACCTGCCACTTGCGCGTCAAGAACCAAGCCAAATATAGCCCATGTGCGCAATCAAATCCGGCCTCCGTGGACCCACCGATGTTGGAATGATTAGTTCCACGGCGATCTCACAGCCCTGTCAGCGGAGCTCTCTCACCACGTAGCTTAGTGCTGCATTATGTCGACGAATTTTTGCGGCGTGCCCGCGTGGGCAGCACTGGAGAACATGGTTAATAGTCTCCTGGGTTTGCCTCAGAATCAAGTCGATTTCAGCTAAACGGAGAATTTGCGTACTTTAAATGGTACTTTTGTAACGACCACGTATGTGGCCGCACAAACACTCGTCTGCTGCGCGCTCAGCTGAGTGAGCCGCGGAGCAGACGAGCCGGGCCGCTTTAGGCCTCACTCACATTTACGCGTTGCTAGGCAACGCACGGCCCCCACCGCTGGCGCCCGCCTATATAAACAGGCGAGTCGCGGCAGTACGGGAGATTTCGGCTCCGGCCAAGGCGAGCGACACATCGTGAGCACACGAGGTGAGAAGCTCGATTCTTGATACGTAAGCACACGCATCAAGCCGTGTACGTGAGCACACGTGACACGATCGTACCTTTCAGTGCGTGAGCACACGCACTCTCTCCAGCTCTCGTGGGCACACGTGAGCATCCCCGATCCGATCCCCGTTCCGTTCCTCCGTTCCGCACCGACCGACCCGGGGCTGTTTATGTGTGACACTTGTACCGCGAATAGAGACTCATACGAACCGACACTCATTTTGTTACAGGTACCGACCGTCCGGTCCCACTCGACCAAAGGCTAACCCGACGCACCTGTGTCCGCCTTTTGCTTGCCACCTTCTTGCTTGGCTACCACTAAGTGTTTTGCTTGTTACTTAATACTGATTGCAAATAGTAATCTTTAATCATATTTGTTGTTAATTGCTTAACTCAACGTTAGTGCATAATTGTTTGCTTAATCAAAGTTATCGCTTTTCTTTATTTTTCTATTCTTTTTGCTTTACTCTAATCATTTTGTTTGCTGCATTTATTTGCTATATTTGTTAATAATTAATTCTTAGTTGGTCAATAAATCAACAAATACTTCTTACCGAACTTTTACGACTTATCATTTAAGCCACCACCCGATCCCACCGTTACACTTTCAAAACGACGATTACTGTTGTAAGGGTACACGTTGAAACGATCAATTTTTTCAGTAATTTATAGTGTTGCGCTCAAACACTACTGGTAACTTGATATTGACTTGAACCCATACATAATATTTATGGATTTAAAGAGGACAACATTTTCAGGAAATCAAAAAAAAATTCGTCTCGGTACGATCAAAGTAGACGTAGATAGAACATTTTTACATTTGGGTGACGACAAAGACATTCAACAATATAAGACGCTATATGAACAGTAAGTTTCAAATAAATTCGATGGTGAATTTTTTTTCGAAAGGAAACACTAAAATACAACTTTTCCGTAAATTTAGGATGTGAAAGAAATATTTCTTTCATTTTTATTCACTTTTCACTGCTTAACGACATAAGACATTTATTTAAACAATAGTATATTACAGCCCTAGGCCGAGAAAAACAGAAAAGTCCCAGGACACGTGAAATAAGCGACTGAGGCAAAGCCGAGGTCGATTAGCACGTGCACTGGGGCTTTCTTTTTTCCCGGTATAGACCAGTATTCAATTTTACATATCCCATGACCCAAAAATAGCAATATTCCGTTTAGAGCAGGGGCAGGAAAATGCTACTCTCGGGTCGCTGGTATGTAAAAGTCGTTTTACTTCCTTCTTACACTGTACAAATCGGTTCATGATGCGTTCTGACAACGGCGCGAAAAGGTGTCAACATACCATAGTTTGAAAAAATATACATTCGACAGCGGACGAGTTGCGTATGCTAATATTGAGTCTCAAAATTGAACATTTTCCATGGACATTATTTAAACTGATATAATGACCGCGAAATAATTTTGATCACTGCTGGACATGAAAATATCAAAAATACTCATATCTAAGTGTAATTATCCATACTTATAATGATACGCAGATGCAAAAATTCAAATAATGTTTGACTGACTCTTACAATTTAACGTATGATGACTAAGACATTTCCTAATGTTTTTAAGCTGCAACTGGCGGAATATGGCTTTTTAATATTCAATAATATATGTAAAAGTTAGAAATAATTGATATCTAACTATTCTACATATTTAAGTAGTGTCGATTCACGCATACAGGATACAGGATGGGACATCAAAAACAAGCTTTTCGTGACAATCACCAATTATGAGGTGCAGATGACAAGCGCTGAAAGATGGGAGCTAGCTGTGGGGCAATAGCTTTCTTACATCTACCTTGCAGCTTGAAGTCAATGCTAAGGTAGCGCTTTATTGAAAATCACCCTGTTTTACCCCACAAGTTGGAACGATAGGGTCCGAGGTCCAGTCATCACCGCACAGCACCGTTGTGCCTCTGGTATAGAACTCGCGAAGATAACGAATCATGGCATCGGGGATTCCCGCTGATCTGGAACAGGATCATGAGGACCGAATAGTGCTCCGCACTATCGAATGCCTTAGCCACATTTAAGGTGGCTATATTAGATAGTTTGACCGATTGGAGTCGCCTGCGAAGCAGTAGATCGAGAAGGATAATGTTATCACGACAGCCATGAATGCCAGAATGGAAAGCCCGCTGTTCTTCGTTAAAGTCAACCAGAGAGTCATCTCGTTGCGCAAGAATGTGATGAAGCAGTCGCTTAAGAGAGGAGGCTAGAGTGATCGGTCTGTGGTCAAATTGATTAGCGGACCCAGCCTTCTTAGGTATGAAAATCGTTCTGGCACGAGTAAGGCAGACGGGAAATTTCTCGCAAATCAAGATGAGATTGAGAATGTTGACTAAGATCGGAAGTGGAAGGGCACACAGTTGACGCGCAGTCAGGCCGTTAGGACCTTTCTGTTATTCTATAGGATCATATTCTATTAGAATTGACATAGCCAGCTTAGTTGTCTTAATTTCGATGGAAAAATTGTCTTGGTGTTAAAAAAATTGTATTAAATTACAACGTTCGCCGAGTTCCGGCTCCTCTTCAGGTAAGCGCTATAAAAAATTACGAAGATTTCTTATGTTAGACACCAGTGACAAGAACACCAAGATTGTGTTGAAATAATTTCTTGCCCATCAAAATCAATATCGGATAATTTTTTCATTACATTAAAGGCTTACATATACCTTAAATTTTCAAAATATTAATTCTTTTTTCATTTCCTTGCTTTATAGGAAATTTTCTCTTCTTTTTGATGCTTCATTTGGAAATTCGAAATTCAAATTGACTTAAAAGATAAATTCGATTTTCTGAATAAATTCAATGTATAAATTTTTAATGAAATTCATTTTTCTCGGCAAATCGATTATTTGATGTTTCTGCCCATCTTTATATCCCATTTTAGGACATTCAAACTTTCCCTAACTAATTGATAATCATCCCATTGTGTCACTTATCATTGTCAGGCGTCTCAGTCCGGCGGCTGACTCCAGCGCCATCTTGTGTTCACCATTTAACACATAATTGTAAACACTGAATTTCATGTACTACACAGTACACTCTATGTGATTTAGCAGAAGAGGATCACAAGTTCAATAAAGCTGAAGTCATTGTGTGTTAGTATATTGTTTAGTTGTGCAGTAAAGTATGTTATTAAAAGTGGTCCAAACGTAAAATTTATCAAAAAATGAATACACAGTGAGATTATGTACAATTCTAAAAGTGTGTTCTCAAAGTGAATTCTCAAATAAAGTGCAGTGAAGTTTTGTTGTTAAAAATGGTAAACAGTTCCAAGTGTGAAATTGATCAAAAAGTGAATACACAGTGAGATAGTGTACAATTCTTATGCAAAGATTATGTACAATACAATTTACAGTGTGTTCTCAAAGTAAATTCTCAAATTAAGTTCAACATTTTTCAAATAACATGTTTGTGATTGTTTTATTTTATTAGTTCTAATTCTAATCATGATTTCATCAAGTCTTCTTTGAGTTGAGCCTATCTTATTGTTGTATATTGCCACATGAGTCAATTCAGCTTTAAAATAAGATTTCAGTCTCAGTGACAAATACTTATATTTTTATCAATTAGGCTTCTAACTATAATGAATATTACAGTTAATTATGGATTATGAGACATGGCTCATGACTAGAATAATTATTAGGAGTGATAAAGTTTATTATAGTGATGCAATAAGAATATTTGCAAGATTTTCTTCAATCGCTTATCCTGGAAAGTTGTATTTTTGCTCAAAATGGCCCATCTCTTGTAATATTCCAAGAGAAGCGATTGCCCAACAGGATCCAGGTGGCAAGGGCTTTTTCAGCACATGTGTGGGTATGGCCGCTACTACAGGGAAGATGTTTGGACATCTGCAGGTCTTTCTATAAACCAACTGCCCAAAAAATTACAAGAAAATAAGTAAAAATTTATTATAAAAGTGGTTTCAATGATTAAAAGTATAGAAAGATTTTATCAAAATTGTCGCCTGTAGTAGCAGCCATAGCCAAGGCTCCAACAAAAAAGATGGTATGACCCTGGGGTCTCAAAAGTTATTATATCACTTGGAATTCTACGAGAGAGGTGGACATGATTGATTTTTAGGATTTAGACTTGCTTGGGTAATCTAGGCTGTTTTGGAGTTAATTTAGACCATATCAGAGTAATTTCTAGATGAAAAATTCAAGTAAATCAATTTACGATAGAAAAAAAATCAGCTGTATAAGAACAGCTGTAAGATGTGTAACGTCTTTATGAACATTCAAAATAGAATTGAACATTAAACAATTCAAGTAATTTAATCTAAAATTCGAGTAATTAAATCAAAACAAAATTCGAGTAATTCGATTTAAAAAATTCAAGTAAATCAATTTACAATAGAAATAAAAAATTCAATAAATCAATTTACAATAGAAAAAAAAGAAAGCGCTGCAAGATGTGTAACTAAAGTCACATTTAAAGTAAAAAATTAAAAAAATAAATAAATAAAATAAACCAAATGAAACGAAAAAGTATTTGACGTTGCACCTCTGGTGTCTAAGCATATTATACAAAAATCACCAGAAGTGCAACGTCAAATACTTTTTCGTTTCATTTGGTTTATTTTATTTATTTATTTTTTTAATTTTTTACCTTTAAATGTGACTTTAGTTACACATCTTGCAGTGCTTCTTTTATTTCTATTGTAAATTGATTTATTTGAATTTTTTAAATCAAATTACTCGAATTTTGTTTTGATTTAATTACTCGAATTTTAGATTGAATTACTTGAGTTCAATTCTATTTTTAATGTTCATAAAGACGTTAGACATCTTACAGCTGTTCTTATACAGCTGATTTTTTTTTCTATCGTAAATTGATTTACTTGAATTGTTTAATGTTCAGTTCTATTTTTAATGTTCATAAAGACGTTACACATCTTACAGCTGTTCTCATACAGCTGATTTTTTTTTCAATTGTAAATTGATTTACTTCAATTTTTTAAATCGAATTACTCGAATTTAGTTTTGATTTTATCGCACGCATACAATCATACACTAAAATTCATAAATATAAACATGTGCACGAAGCTGTAAGATTTACAGAGTGTGCGTCGTATTGTGTCGTTCGACCGAGCAACACGCTCGTGCATGTATGGCGGGAGAGAGTCAAGTGAGCGAGAGAGATACAGACACATGACGCTCTTGTACATAGCCGTTTCATAGACATGAGCGCGAAGTACTACATAGCCCGCGTTTGTGCCGCAGCAGAAACGAACTAGCAGTAACTCGACACTGCCTAGCGTCGACCAATCGCAGCGCGAGAAGCAAACAGACGCTACTGAGACTAAAAACCTACGATTATCGCGCTCGCTCGCTTGCTCGTTTTTCACGGATTCACTAGTCCAACGAGACATAAGACGTTACACATCAAAAAGGGTTGAAAAACAGGAGAAATTTTCCATTTTACAAAATATAATTTTTACTTATATTTTGGTAAATTTTAAAATTATGTGATTTCAAGGTATATAAGCCCTTAACTTGGGCAATCTACATTGCCATTATCAGATTTATTACATTTTAAAACTTTAGCTCTCGTTTTGCTTCGTACCTGTCTTTGAATTAGTTTCAGATTGTCATATGTATAATTCTTGTTCGGCTTAACAATCAGTTGTACAGACAGAGATTTTGCTGGTCGATTTACCAATACATTTGCGAAACTCCGATCACTCACATATGATTCGATCCATTAGAATTGGCCATTAAACTAAGCAAACTGTTATGGTCTCTTAAATCTTTATTTCCCATTCAAAGCTCCTCATTCAGTTTTATTTATGCTTTATTTCACTCAAATAATAATAGCAGTTTGGGTAATCATTCTCGTCTAATTCTCGCTTTCTCTTTTACTGGATTCACTAACGACCAAGCATCTGTCATCTTCATTTTTTTTGTGATTATATTTCAATATCATTATCTTTAGTAATTGAATTGACACTATTTTTCATGTAATCAAGGTGTTTGTGTTATAACGTAAGTTTCTTGTTTATGTCCAAAATATCACGATCTTTTTTATCGCCTGACACATGAAAAAAGAACAACACCTCACAATGTTCCGGGCACAAAATATGCTAGTAACGAAAAATCCTTTGCCACTATTCACTTTCCACGCAGTCAGAGTTGCACCAGACGTTATCGCACAATAAACAGGTAACGCTTATCGCGTATACTTCCTTATGACAAACCTGCTTGTCATAATCAGGTAGTATATCACGAGAATCACTACTTATGCAAGCCATAAAAGAAGCATAGCAGCTAAAACACAGATAATTACAACAATCGATACTTACAATGACTCTACAAATCTCGCGTAACGCCCTTGGAGAGCGCAGCTCCTACACACGCTAAATCATACAGCGAGACGCGGTCTTCGTAGACTACTTACATTGATTGTTGCCTTATTGACGAGACTAGTAACGGCATGGATATGACTCGGGGTCACCAGGGTTGTCAAATATTGAACTCCGTTGGAACGTGACGTCCTCAGGGCCTCGGCCAAGGTGGAAAGAAGCTGACTGGCATTAACACCCTTTTTTCACAGACTTGATGAACTCGCGATCTCTCTCGGTGCACACCTACTCGATAGCAAAAATACACAAGGGAAGGTGGAACTAAAACACACCGTGACTACTCACATAAAACTCTCAAAAAAGTATAAGAACTCTGTCACCCACTTGTAGAGTCGCTTCGATAGTTTACAATACTAAACAATTAGTTCTCACTCTATCGCTCATCACGCTGGAATCACGGTAATCTGCACACCGTAGGATCTTGCTCCGAATTCATCGTATGTGGCCAGGCACGGGACGCTCGCTTAATCAGATAATACTACAATAGAGAGAGAGAGGCCACGAGGGTACCGGCTACAGTAATTGCTCATGCTCTGAATTTCACGCGTCTATGACTTGTCACTTATGCAGCTCAACGATCGCCTATAGCGCATTGTCACAAGTCATTTATTTGTAATTAATAGGTATAAGCAGTATGTTATGGGGTTTAAAAATGAAACATGAAAATAATTTCTCAATACTGACAATGTTGATTACAAATTAATGACTATATAATTGAATTTTAATTGTAAATTAACTAGATTTAGAATTGCGATGTTTTTTTGTAGTTGATAAGTCATTCGACAGTAAAAGCTTGTAAATATATTATGAAACTGCTTGGAAGGTAATGACAGAAACTAATAAAAAATAGTTTGTAAGCGAGAAATCCATATAATAATGATATTTTATTAAAGCACGCATAAAATAAAAATTATATTTAATTCGCTGAAAGGCCCAAGCGATCAAACAAACTATTGGAAACTTATTTTGTATGTCCAAGTGCCGCCCAAACAAATTTCCAGGGCATTTGGTTCTCCGGAGGTGGGAAGGTCTCCTTGTTAACTACAGCTCATCACAGCTGGATACCATACAGCCAGATAAATTTTTGAATCGACTTGTATAATAGCACATTATTTTTATATTAAGAGTCGATTTTCTGCCAAGAAGCTTTTTTAGTTTTAATGTTTATAATGAAACTGAGAATTTTAACCAGTTTTGTTGTTAAAATTGACGTATTTTTAAAAGAACTGCATCCTTGTAGTGAAAGTAATTTGTGCTTTTCAATCCATGCGATTTCTCAGTCCTATGGTGCGAATACACACAGGCTGGGTGCTGCGCGAAAGCACGATCCTTCTGTCCGTCGATTCTAGCCCACTCTCCAGACTTTTTGCGTATTAGGCAATGAATGTAAAGGGTCATTCTATTGATTTGGTGATTTTCCAAAGTGAATAATGTTGGCCGCGGCTGCAGAGAGTTTTCGAATGTTATTTCCAATTTGGCTGTTTCTTTGTTTACCGCAAGACTTCCAGTTCTTCTATTGTTTTGTTGATAGTTTTTTTTTTGCTATCGTTGTCCCTAGTAGTTTTCTAGATTTTCCTCGTTTTTTTTTCAATGCGTTGAATATTGTATCTTGACTATGGCTTATCACGGTTGTGACGGTTGCTGCAGATACAGTAAATTGAAGTATCTTGATGATGAATTCGGTACTACATTCAAAATGTACCATGCAGAGGAAATACCACATACGCTTTTTCGTCTCATCATTAGTGATGATGACAGTTGAATGATAGAAATAAAATCGAGGCTTAAACACACTGACTATGATGTTTTTATTTATTCATTTTGCAATCACCACATCTATGGTCTGATTTTTTTGTACATTATTATAAGGACTAGATATGTAGGTATTATGCCTGAGGAGATGTTGAAGCAATTCTGATGTGAGATTGCTTCATACTGTTAAGGGACACACCTGTGTTAAACCCTATGATTGGAAAAATATGAAAATTATATGTCATTATTATAATTTATTGTTTTTGATGTAAAAATATGTTTTACAAGACTTTTTACATAAAAAAATATGACACTAGTACCTAAAATCATTTATGTTAGTCCAGGATTCATCCACAATGATTTATTATTTTTTAGATGTGTGCCGCATGATTCTGAATGCAATTCTTGACCAATTTGTATCTATGCGGTCTCAAAGCTTTGTAAATACATTCTCTTCTACCTAAGTGAAGCAGATTTTTGATAAGATTTTTTGTTCAATCTATCAGTCTTTAAATACAGCAATTAGCGTTGATAAAATAGTTATTTTTGGCATTTTCATTACATTTTAGTGTACAAAAATTTCCCAAGCCTCTTATCAAAATCTGTTTCACTTAGGTGGAAGAGAATGTGTTTTACAAAGCTTTTGAGACCGCATAGATACAAATTGGTCAAGAATTGAATTCAGAATCATGCGGCACACATCTAAAAATAATAAATCATTGTGGATGAATCCTGGACTATCATAATGATTTAGGTACTAGAGTCATATTTTTTATGTAAAAGTCTTGTAAAAACATATTTTTACATTAAAAACATAAATTATAATAATGACATATAATTTCATATTTTTCCAATCATAGGGTTTAACACAGTGTGTCCCCTTAAGTATTGAGCGCATTTATATTGTACTGCGACAAATCACGACACATGTAGTGCGCATGAGCACACACAAGTACAGAGTGTGAGGTGTGTTAGAATCAAGCGAGCATCTCAGAGCTGTAAGATTCTCCGTTGAGAAATGTTTCTTAATAAACTTAGTCTTTATATTAATATAATATAATAATATAATAATAATAATATCTAATAATAATATATATAATATATATTCTGTATATAATATTAATAATATATATAATTGTTGCATTTATTTCCACTTCCTAACACATACAGTTGTCTGTCTCTAGGTCTTAGGTTTTGCAGTCTGAAGCCCCACCATGGATGCTCTGCGTTTTAATCACCACCCGATGATGATGGCCTTAATTCTTAATCACAAAAGTAGTTGCTTGAAGTAGTTGAAGTACATTTTTTTTAAAAATTTTTTTATATTTTTTTTTTATATTCATTTTTTTTATAACGCTCATTTATTATGATACTTTTTTATAGTCTATTTTTATAAACCTAAACTTTAAAATTTTATAATGCTACCAATAGCTTTTACTGCGTGGTATAAGTTCACATTTATAGCACGCTTTTCGGTGACATAAGTCGCCCTTTCTGCTAGCGCCAAGTGATGTTCGCGCAGGAGTGTGATGTCCCATCAGAAAAGGGGGCCTAATTGTGAACTTTGCACAGTACTAAATATCGTACGATACTCGTTCCATGGGGACACTTTTTGGCTCAACTATAAGGACCCTTTCTGCGCTCTAAACTACGCCGTGCAAAAAACGGCTTATGGCACTTGTATTGTAAATTACTATATCAAAATACTTATAGATAGGTTTAAAATCGTCAGAAATTTCTCGAGTTCCAATCTTGAAAGCTTGGTACATAATTGTGTATACATGTAAATTGATTATTTGTAAATAATGTTATTATGAAAAAAGGCATTATAAATAAATGCTATTATAAAAGAAGGTATTATAAATAAATGATTATAAAATTTGAGTTGAAAAAAAAAAATTATAAAAAAAATTTCATAAAAAATGCCCCCCTCCCACCATAATTTTTTTAATTTTAAAATTGGAAAGGCTAGACTGTTGACATTCTATAAAAGTATTTCCAGGCTATTTTCAGGCTATTTTTAATCGGGATTTTATACGGCAGATTTATAATTTCAAATTTACTATTTTTGGTCAAGCGTCTACTGGTTTATTTACCCAGAGTTTATGTCTTGTTTAGTATAATGGTTGACCAACTTTCAAATGCGTATTCACAGCTTTTGAATATGATAGTTTTGAGGTTCTTTGATTCCTTAGTGAGAGGTTTAAGGAATTAAATCGCTTCGTAAGACGCAAATTTTTCAAAATTTTTAATTTACAAACAAAAATTTGAATCGATTTGAAATTATAAAATAATAAAAGAACTCGTTGAGTTTGAATGAATTTTTTGCCCAAAATTTGAAAAACGCTCAAAAATATTTTTTTATGATGAATTCAAAATCAGCAACCAAGAAAACTGACATCTAAAGCGATTAAGTCACGAATGGGGACATTTGAGGTTGCTTAAGTACTAGTTGCGTTAAGGTAAATAATGACACTGCCGATTGATTAAACAGAGAGTGATTTATTTGCTTGCTGGTCCGATGCGATCAGCTCGGTGGACGGCGACTATCTGCCGAATGCTCCGTGCAAGCACGAGAAGACAGAAACGGAAGAGCGCTAGTGGCGTACGCGTCACTTATCGTACCGTGTCGGTAAGGAGGCGAGCAAGTCGCCACACATCGAATTCAAATTTATGCGACTATAAAAAATATAAAGCCTACTAGGTGCCGAACTTTTTTCTCTTCTTTTTACTTGGGTAATTCACATTAACTTGATTCAAAATGATGAAGAATTGATTTAAATTAAAAAATTATGAAAAAAAAATAATAATGGAATTTTTTTTCTTACTTTCAGTAAAAGTTAGCACGTACCAATGATTAGGTGAATTTGTAGGCTTGCTGGATTGATACTATACTCATGAAAGAATGAAATATACTTAAATGTTGTATTAAAGCTTTCCAAATAGTTGTTCAGAATAAGATGAATAAATATCAAGATATACTAAGTATTCGAAAGGATCCGTCTGTTTCTGTAAAAATCAAAAATGGTCATGTACAATAAATTTTTTAAATAAAAATTGTATGTAAAAAAAAATTATCAATCATAATAATGAACATGAAAAGTCAAAATAAATAAATTGTATTGAGTAGAGGAGGAGAAGGTGAATAATAATTACGTCACTGAAAAATAAATACAAATGATCAATAATGTGAATTAACTCAATTATTTAATATTGACTTAAGGGGACTTCCCTCCTCCAAATAAAAAAAAAATGTTTTTTTCAAAGATTTATTTGTAATTGAATAAAACGACGTATCTTAATTAAACTTTTTATTCATACTTTATTGACCATATACTCCATAAAAAAATTTTTTTATAGTTTTTTGCCACCACGTGTCGTCTGCTAAAATTATTTCAAAAAAATACGAAAAACCCGCGGTGGGAACGACTAAGAAAAAACCATTAATTTTATCACCCTGAAATTTTAACACAATAATCTGTCCATGTTACTGCTCAGAATGAACTAGAATGAAAATCATTGGTTAAAAAATATAGAAATGGCGGCGTTTTTTCGAAAATCGAACTTTTTTTTCTCGAAAATTGTTTATATCTCCAAAAATATCATGTCGATATGTCCTTCTAGTCATTCTAGTTCATTCGAGCAGTAACATGGGCAGATATGGTGTCAAAATTTCAGGGTGAAAATTAATGGTTTTTTTTAATCGTTCCCACCGCGGTTATTTTTCGTGTTCTTTTAACCCTTTAACGCCTGAAATGACCATTTTCGGACAACATATATAGCGATGACATCATAATTACAACGACTAAAAATTGGTTAAAAAACTTTTCAGATGTCATTTCTTACGTAAAATTTAATGTTATTTTGAATGGGGTCAGAATTTTCAGAAATTCATTAATAAATAAATTATAAACAATTTTGTAAAAAAACATGAATTTTCGAGAAAAAAACCTCGTGTAACTCAAATTTCAACACGGAAAGAAGGTTTGCTCGTGCGTCTCACGTATATAGATTTGGTCAATGGCATGTATACTTTATTGTAAAATAGTCATAATTATGAAATTCAATATGGCGATCATAAATATGACTCCCGGAAACATATATGTCACAAAATGATTTCGACAATTTTTAACTCGATAACCATCAACTTTACGAGAAAAAAATGTGAATAAAAAGTGTTTAGAATTAATCAAAGAATATGCCTGATTTTTGTCAGAATTTTCGGAACGATTTTTGGATTTCTGGATAACACCATTTTTTCAAAAATCCCAAAAATCGCTCAAAAAATTCTGAAAAAAATCAGGCGTGTTTTTTTATCAATTCTAAACACTTTTTATTTCATATTTTTTTCTCGTGAAGTTGATGGTTATCGAGTTAAAAATTGTCGAAATCATTTTATGACATACATGTTTCCGGGAGTCATATTTATGATTGCCGTATTGAATTTGTTGGACTATAGCTTGTTGTATGGATATATTAGGAGCAGGATCGTACAATGAATTCAGAGACGCAATTTGTGGTTAACACAATAACAGTTTATTACACTTTAACTGGACGCTCGAAGTACTCGATGGAATAAATGTATTTATTTATATGTAATTAAAGTAACGAAGCAAAAATGAACTTTCTGGTTTTCGATTAGCGAAATTATATATGTGTACGCAAGTGAGGCTATACAGATAGTAGTGAGTCACTGCCGGTCAGGCTTCGTCATGCGTGTGTGTCGAGCGATCAGAGCGCTCGTCAGTCTCGTACACACGTGCGGCGCCTGGGGGAAGCTCAGGGGTGTCAAGGACCTCGCGCTGATTGCGCCTATGGAGAAAGGCCCTCTAACAGAATTTCATAATTATAACTATTTTACAATAAAGTATACATGCCATTGACCAAATCTATATGCGTGAGATTCACGAGCGAACCTTCTTTCCGTATTGGAATTTGAGTTAAACGAGATTTTTTTCTCGAAATTTCATGTTTTTTTTTCACAAAATTGTTAATAACTTTTTATTAAATAAATTTTTGAAAATTCTGATCCCAGATTCGAAAAGGAAATGAAATTTTACGTAAGAAATGGCATCTGAAAAGTTTTTTAAACAATTTTTAGTCGGGGTAATTCATCGC
Source organism: Trichogramma dendrolimi (assembly GCA_034770305.1). Taxonomy (NCBI): domain Eukaryota; kingdom Metazoa; phylum Arthropoda; class Insecta; order Hymenoptera; family Trichogrammatidae; genus Trichogramma; species Trichogramma dendrolimi. Next base: position 61,717 of record JAPMIB010000237.1, read on the forward strand.
TATATAAGTTGTCCAAAAATGGTCATTTCAGATGTTAAAGGGTTAGAGCAATTGTAGCAGACGACACTGGGGGGCAAAAAATTATAGAAAATTTTTTTTATATAGTATAAGGTCAATAAAATATATATAAAAAGTTTCATTAAGATGTGTCGTTTTATTCTATTACAAAGAAATCTTTGAAAAACATTTTTCTTTTTAATTTGGAGGAGGGAGGTCTCCTTAAGCGCCAACGCCGAAGTGGACATTATATATAAGTATAGTACACGTGATACGTAATAACAATTATTACATATTCCCCACTATTTGTACCAAGAATTGCACAGCTGAGAGGCTCGCTTAAGGTGCGAATTCAGTACACAAGGGCAAAGAAAGAATGATCAAAACCGTCGATTAATCTTTTCAAAAAGTTGTTCAATTCTCGATATCCATGAATCATGGGAAACAGATTTGAAAAGAAAAACTTGCTCTCGTTGGTCGATCGAGGCGGGTGCGAAAGATCTCGGAGTCACCATAGGCATATTTTATGAGATCGATGACACGCGGCTGGTGCAAAAACCGTCAATTCGATTTTTCGAAAAATTGTTCAATTCTCGATATCTATAGGACATGGAAAAGAGATTTGAAAAGAACAACGTGTTGTCGTCAGTCGACCGAGGCAGGCAAATTGACCAACGAGAGCAAGTTTTTTATTTTTTTTATTTTTTCGAAATTTTTTTTTCACATGTAACTTTCTTCGGTTATTTATTAAAACTTTTTATAGTTTATATCAGTGTAATTTCATAAATTTATACAATTCCCTTTAATTCGATGTAATAACATATAGTCAATAGTGTCTCTAATTTTTAATTTGATTATGAAAAGTGTCCGCTTTATCGCACGACTTTCTCACAGAAAGTTGGTATGTTATGACTACATTATGCCCCGGTTGAAAAAGATAAGATCTACACTTTAAAACAGTAAAATCCAATTTTGCTTTCTCATAGAGGAAGCTTTGTGACGGGCTCCATTTCGGCTTTCGTATATAATCATCGTAAGGTATATTTAATGATTTCTGTATACTAGATCGAATTTCTGACACATGTTGGTATGTATGTGTGTGTGTGTGGGTGTTTTTTTTTCAACTCCACCGCATTCAGACACTCACCGGTAACCGCCGCTAGGCATTGCTTCGGTGAGGCACGGGGTTGTGAGTATGGTTCTCGCTTCCGGCGCTACCATGTGAGTCCCGGTGAGTTTATAATACCTTTTTCTGTTGTCATCTTGTGAGTGTAGTTCTCGCTTCAGGCGCCAACATTTGTCCACCAGCGAGCCTAGGCTCCTGCATCTGGCGTCATCTTGTGAATGTGGTTCTCGCTTCTGACTTCATCATGGGAGTTTTGTGCTCCCCGTCTATCGCCAGCCTTGTCAGTCCTCGCCTCGGGCTCCTACTTATGGTTATCCTCTTCGTTTCCAGCTCGCACAGTGATCGGGGTTTTTTACCGCTTTGGAGGCTGATGACATAGCCCAGGTCTTCTTTTTGAGTGGTCCCGCTCCACCTCGGGCATGGGCTCAACCACACCGGGGGAAAAAACGCCATCGAAAATTCGCCCAGTGGGGATTGAACCCACGCCCTACGGCACACCTTGTATCAACAGGCAAGAACAATACCCACTGAGCTAAGAAGCCCGCTTGTGTGTGTGTGTGTGTATTTTTTTTTTTGGACGTGGGCAGAGTGAACTCTGCAGCCAGTGGCCCTTCGAAACGAGTACCCCACTGGAAACCGTCGTTAAACATTACTTCAGTGGGGACCCTCTATAGTTTCTCTGCTACATCTGTGTCTTTTTCGTACATCCCCCGTCCACCTTACGGTGATTAGGGATTCGGGAACCAGACGCGTCGTCTTCTTTTTGCAGCATCGTCCGGATTTTTTGTATATCTCTTGCGCCTCTTGTCTCAGTTTGGAAACGATTGATTGCGCGAAAGACAATACCGCCATCCAATTGCCTGCAGTCTCGAGGATGAGCTGACGATGTTTTCGGGCTCGATAGCTTCTTGAGGACTTGAAGTCCCTCCCTCTCTTCGTGAAATCGTGGGCAGCGAAAGAATGCATGCTCCGCGTCTTCTATTGTAGTAGGGTAGGCCGGGCAAAGTGCGCTGAGGGTGTTGTCATAGCGCTGGCTATGGCTTCTGAAGTAGCCATGCCCGGACATGAGTTGTGTGAGATGGTAGTCCACTTCTCCATGTCCCCTCTCGACCCATTCCTGGATGTTCGGAATTAGCCGATGTATCCATCGGCCCTTTGAGGCCTGGTCCCATCGGTCCTGCCACCTGTTTAGCGTCTCTCTTCTCTCTTCCTTCTTGACGTCCTCGGGGCGGCGCTGATATATGCGCGCTCGTTTGCTTTATAAAAGGGAAAAGTGATTGATTCACACACAGAAAAATTATAATTAACATAGCAGCTGCTGAATAAAGCATCATTAATTTGCGTGAGAATGAAAAGTTTCATGCAATATACGAAAAAAAATTAACGTACATTTGACCTTCAATTTACTGGTATAACTCTTTTTATTTAATTTTTTTAATACCATTCTCGTCGTTGAAATTTATGAAAGTTGATTAAAAGCAGTTTAAGGAAATCATAGGCAAAAAATTAAATATTTGTAGCCATGTATTTGTTCAACATGGTATATGCACTACGTTTATTTTTGTTTATGATATTAATTTAAAACCGCTGCCAATGTATTGGCAAGTAGCTTCTCATACTTTTTTTTTAACTTGAAAATAATTTGGAAATATTAATATCATCTTTTCTAATTTGTTCACAAAACAGTTTCAATCATAAATTATTTCTGTTAGCGGAATCAATTGCCAACGTTCTTCTATTCTTTAATATATAATTTTTATCGAATTTTTTCACGATGACGTAACAATTAAGTAGTTCCCTAAAAAAAAAAAAATAATTTTCATACCAGCGGCCGAAAGTGACTACTTCCCTGCCGCTGCGTAAAGCGGGAAGAGCGATTTTCGGGCCACTGTGTATGAAAAATAGTATACAGGCCTATGCCACGAAAAAAAGCCCCAGAGCACGAGTTTATCGGCCTCGGCTTCGCCTCGGACACTATGGGAGAACCCCCGTTTACGGCGCACGTAAGGAATTTTCAATTAGTATAAAAAATGTATCATTTCAAATACAATACCCAATATGCCCAATGATAGTTAGAGTTTTTATCTTTGTTTGGGTACTTTTATTATTGCAAAAAATATAATTTTTTCCCCCTTGATCGAGCATCGAAAAAAATTTGTCACATTGCTGCGCAAGGCTTGCTATTGCCTTTTGCGGCGAACATTATTCCTATTCTGGCGTACAAAATCCTTGTCCAGACTTAACTTATTGAGATAATGTAGTGCAAGTCAAATAGAATTTGTGAATAACAATATTAATAATATAGAATAAATATGCGTATTGTTTTGAATCATTGAATAGTTTTATTGAAATTTAATTGCCTCCAATTTGCTCTACTAAACTAGGTTAGGTTTCATAATCATAATATTATGAGAGATAGGTTGCCTTTTTTCATTCGCTGATATTTTTTGTTGAAGATATTTTCATTATTTTTCCCGGTAGATAAGCTTTAAAATATTTCTAGATTACTAAAATACCATTACTATTTAAAAAAATAATTTTGAAAGTACTTAACGAAGGGTGCGCCAAATTAGGTGATCGCGCTATAATCGGGCATTCTCCCCTAATTACACGTACTCTGGGACTTTTCTGTTTTTCGCGGCCTAGGGCAGTAATATACTATTGGAAATATTAATATCATCTTTTCTAATTTGTTCACAGAACAGTTTCAATCATAAATTATTTCTCAACCAAACGATACGAAGAAGAAAAAAGAAAAGTTTTTCCAAAAAAAAAAATTTTTAAAAATCGAATTTGAAATTTTTTTGTTCGTTTATAGCTAAATCAAATTTTCTGGCTTCATCTTTGATCCATCCATTAACAATGTTTTGACACATCATAAATTTTCAACACGAAACAACACAAAACTAAGAAAAAAGAAAAAATCATAAAAACCAAATTTCATTTTCAAAACCTAACTTTTCAAACTTACGGTGAATCTTTACACTTTTTATCTTAAATCAAAGGTTGAAAGCTCTTTCTTCAAAAAGTATTACTTTTATTAACAAAAATCTGTTTGTTTTAGAACAAATATGACAAATAGAAAAACATGAAAAAAAAATTTTTTTTCTCGAAAATCCCTCATAACCTTTTAAATACTTAACACAGAACTAAAAATGATGTTTTGGCTTCTTCCTTACATCAAAACGAGTAAAATGAGACATCTACAGTAACGATACGAACTACTGTCATCAAGATATCACTGCGCACATCCCAACACACGCGCGCACACAACACACAACACACACACACACACACACACACACACACACCTTTGGTGGCCGTGGCCAAGCACCTGTGGCAGATCGAATACGATCTAAGCTCTGCCATCGAGTAGGTGCGATGCGCGCTTCACGAGCTCGGCCTAATAACGGCTGACCATAAGACCGAGGCCCTACTGATCACTAGCAGGAAGAAAATGGAGACCATCACCATCACAGTGGGCGACTGCAGCATAAGGTCGTCCCCTGCATCCGCTACCTGGGCCTACACATCGACTCCAGGCTGACGTTCTCGAACACATCTCCGAATCGTCAGTGAAAAGGCAGCAAGAGTGGCTGGAGCCCTCGCGAAGATCATGCCCAACACCGGTGGGCCCAGAAGTAGCCGGCGCGTGCTCTATGCCCCACGTCGACTCGATTCTCCTGTATGGAGCACCCATCTGGAGCTGTGCGACAGAGACGCAGGCCTACATACGCCAGGCAGAGTCGGTACATCGATGAGCCTGCCTGCGCGTGATCAGCGGGCGACCACACGTCTCCTACGACGCAACGTACGTGATAGCCGGCGTACCACCGCTGGTGCTGCTAGTGGATGAGCGAGCGCGCATATAACATCGCCGCCCCGAGAACGTCAAGGAGAAAGGAGAAGAGAGACGCTGAACAGGTGGCAGGACTGGTGGGACCGGGCCTCAAAGGGCCGATGGAAACACCGGCTAATCCCGAACATCACGATATGGGTCGAGAGGGACATGGAAAGTGGACTACCATCTCACACAACTCCTGTCTGGGCAGGGCTACTTTAGAAGCCATAGCCAGCGTTATGACAACACCCTTAGCGCACTCTGCCCGGCCTGCCCTACCCAATAGAAGACGCGGAGCATGTGTTCTTTCGCTGCCCGCGATTCCACGAAGAGAGGGGAGACTCCAACAAGTCCTCCAAGAAGAAATCGAGCCTGAAAACATCGTCAGGCTCATGCCCGAGACCGCAGGAAATTGGATGGCGGTAGCGTCTTTCGCGCAATCAGTCGTCTCCAGACTGAAGCAAGAGGCACAAGAGGCGTAAAAGCGATCCGGACGATGCTGTAAGAAGAAGACGATGCTTCTGGTTTCCGAACCCCTAATCACCGTAAGGTGGACGGGGGATGTACGGAAAAGACACATGTAGCAGAGAAGCTCTATAGAGTCCCCACCAAAGTAATGTTTAACGACGGTTTCCGGTGGGTACTGTTTCGAAGGGCCACTGGCTGCAGAGTTCACTCTGCCCACGTCCAAAAAAAAAAAAAAAAAAAAAAACACACACACACACAAAGTTGAGTCTGAAGAGCGAATCAAGCAAAACGTGTTTCTGCTCGTTCTCCGGTATTCTTGACCTTTTTGTGTTTCACTGAATCATAGTGCGTGTGTGAGTGCGCGCGTTCGCTGTGGCGCGCCGCGTCGGTGCATGTGTGTGTGCAGCCACTCGCTGGGTGTGTGCAGCTGTAACAGGCTATCTCGCATCGTGTGTCAGTTCTTAGTGATTTCTTTTTGTAATGAAAGGCCAAAACAATAAAACCTTTTTTTTATCTAAATTTGCTGTATGGGAAGGATTAAATGAAAGATCTTGGCAATAATTTATTTTCAGTAAATATATTCGATTTATTTAAGTATGAAAGGTAAATGAGTATATTACAAATGTATAAAGTGGTCAAAAATAGTATAAACTGTCTAATATTTTCAGTACTCTCAGTACACTCGCGAGCCTCAATCTAATTTCAATAGATTGGTTTTTCGGCCTCGCGAGTGTATATTAGCCGCACGTTGCTTTTTGCACGTCGGGCTGCTGCAAATAGCCGACCAGACAGAAGAAACACTGATCACCAAGTGACCGAGCTAGGTTGCCTCCTTCGAAGGTCAGCTCTCGAAATCGTCAGCGCGCTAGAAGACGAATCTTCCTCAGCCGACAACTCCTCGATCTCGCAGCGCGCTAAACGAATCTTCCTCAGCCGACAACTCCTCGAGCTTCGCAGCGCGCTAGAAGACAGTCTTCAGCCGCAAACTGAGTTCGCAGTGTGTACTGCCACTAGCTTTCGCTAAGTGAATGAATGCTACGCCGGTAGCCCGGCTTACTTATGCCGCGAACTCGACTTTTCTTGGCGCGCGAGCGACGATCGGCGTCGCCGCCGCCTAGCGGTGACGAACCGAAACATACCGGCCCGGGAAATGCCTCTGGGCGTTTCATCATAACAAAATAAAAATTGCAAATGAACAACTTAATCTCTAAAGTGAAAAATTACAAATAAAAATAAAAATTGTGAATCAAGCAATTAATTAAAGTGAAAATTAAGAAATATTATAATTTAACTTAACTAGAGCTTACAAAAGTACTTTGCGTAGTGGGCTAACGTTGAACGGTCGAGCCTTCCAAGCCTCGTAGTCTGCATCAGAGATCGGTCCACCATCAGCGAAGATATCCTCTGGTTCGTCGGCTGGTCGCAGAAGAGCTCGAGCACGGGCCGCCGCTTCCTTTCGTCGCCTTGCAAGCTCTGCCTTGGGCGTCGGGATGTAAGTCACTGTCGGCTCTGGAGTGCGATATTGGCTCGGCTTGGGTGAACCTCTTGGATCTACACCGGGTCCGGGCGCTGCACGGTTTGGCACTCGTTTATAAGCCGAGGAAGAGAGATGCGCCGCAGTTTCCACTCACAAAAGGAGATCCCCGTATTGGGCTCTTTACTGTTTTTCTGCGGCACGGGGCCAGTCGCAACAGGCTTGTTAGAAATCGGAGCTTTCTTGACAGCGACAATAATCACATCGGCAGAGGACGTCGAAGGCACTGCTGCGATCTCCTTCTGCTGGATTTTGTCTTGAGACACTGAAGCAACAGCAGCAGGAGTCGCCTCTGTAGTCAAAGTCGACGGAACACTGGGGAGCTCGCCTTGTACAATCGGAGCCTTTGCACACACCTGAGCAGCTGGATCTTGTTCGGCCGAGGTAGTAGGCTGCAGTTCAATGGCGCCTTTGCGTGGACGACTCCTTACCCTATCTCGCACCATGTCGGCAGTGAGCACAACAGCTGCGGGTTCAGGCTCCGCCTTCTTTTCACTTTTGCAGCGATCGCCAAGGATCATCACGAGACGTTGGTGCCGCTTCTCACTACACTTCTTGGTTTTCGGGCGTCTATGTCTTCGAGCAGCCATGTCAAGAGATCGAAATGCACCGTATCACAATGTCAATTGACCACTGCACGATATACACTGTGCGAATGAACAGCTCAGCTTTATATTCGCACAGAGAAATCAGTTGTGGGTTGGCACACGACGCACAGCGGCGAGACTCCGAACTATAGCGAGGATCATCGCTTGCAGATCGAGACATGACATCTGGCGGCAAACAGCGAACTATATTTCTTCGTGTTCAACGAGCTTGACCAATTTTACGATAGGTCGCTTGTAAGCTCCTTTAGCAGTTTTAACAGTGACTGTGCGTACCAGGCCATCGCCCCCTGGGTGAACCTCAGTTACTCGGGCTAAGGGCCACCGTGCGCAAGGGAGAACTTCGTCTTTTATTAAAACGATGTCTCCGACGCAAAGATTCTTCGTCACATTTAGCCACTTATTTCGTTTCTGCAATGAGTGTAGATACTCGTTGCACCAACGTTCCCAAAAGGCTTGTGTGATCTGAGTCACACGTTGCCATCGCTCCAACGAGCTCAATTTTTTCCCTGTGATTGGCGGCTCAGCGATCACTACCGAGGACTCGCCGATCAGCGGATGAGCCGGAGTCAGAACAGCGTCGGGCTCAAACGTATCGGATAACGGAGTGAGCGGACGAGAGTTCAGGATAGCCTCGATCTGTGCCAATAAAGTAGAGAACTCCTCGAACGTGAACAAGTCGTCACCGACCATTCTCTTTAAATGGTATTTCACGGATTTCACGCCAGATTCCCACAGGCCACCAAAATGCGGCGAACTAGGCGGATTGAAATGCCAAGTCGTATTATGTTTATCACGTAATTGAGCACAGATCGACTTATAGAACCCAGATTCTTGGCTATGTAGTCGTCTGAGCTCGGCGTCGGCCCCAACGAAGTTTGTACCTCTATCGCTGTACAAGTGTCGGCACGGACCTCGCCGCGAGATAAAACGTCGAAAAGCTGCGAGGAACGATTTTGTATCATACGACGAAACAGCTTCCAAATGAACAGCTTTCGTCGCCATGCATACAAATATAGCGAAATATCCTTTATAGGAGTAATTTCCTCGATGTCTTGAAGCTTTGATAGGAAACGGGCCGGCATAATCTAGGCCTGCTTCCTCGAACGAACGACATTGATTTACTCGAGCGGCGGGCAAGTCAGCCATGCGTTGGAACGCAGTTTCGGCGAAGACATACTATGCACCGTCGCAATCTTGCGTTTATGACTACCTTTAGCCGTGGGATCCAATACAGTTGTCGCAAATGCGTAGCGATCAAGTGTATTCCTCCGTGGAACATTTTCTGATGCATGTAATCGATGAGCAGAGCGACCAATCTACTTGTCGCAGGCAAGATGATTGGATGCTTACGATTTTCGCTTATATTGGCGTATCGCAATCGACCTCCCACACAGAGCAAGCCGTTCCTGAGTATAGGACTTAAATTAGCTAAGGAGTGTCCTTTCTGCAGCTCAGTTTGATTTGAAATACGCTTTATTTCTTCACCAAGCAATGCAGCTTGCGTCATTCGACACAAATGATGTGCGGACTGTTCAAGCTCTGCGACCGTAATTTTGGGCCTACATCAGGCGTGAATTGCAATGTCAAAGTCAAGTGACATTGACGAGCGAGTTTTGTCGCAAATCGCAGACAATACACCATGACCTTTCTCAATCGTGTATACGAGGAAAAGCGATTGAACAGCTCACAATCTTGTAAAGGGATCGTGTTCTGTACAAAAGCTGTTTTTTCGACCGTGGCGTCCTCTGCAGGGACTTCTTGTGCATAATCGACCTCCTCCTTGGCCCACGGCCGAATCGTTGCAGAGAGCATCTCCGGGCCATTCCACCACAGGCGGTCGCTACTCAGACAAGCGACATTGCATCCTCTGGATGCGACATCAGCTGGATTCTGCTTAGTATTTATGTAGTGCCAGCTGGCCTGTGGCACGTGCGTGATTATATCAGCGCATCGGTTGGCTACAAATACGGGCCATTTAGCAGGCAGTCCGTGTATCCAGTGCAGTGTAGTCTTAGAGTCTGACCATAAATGCATTTGAGCTTGCGAAAAGTCAGCAGTGGCGGCGAATGAAGCTGCAAGCTTCGCCAAGAGATGAGCGGCACAAAGCTCTAGTCGAGGTATCGACAATGTCTTGAGCGGAGCTACTTTAGTTTTTGAAGCAAGTAGCTCAACTCGCACTTGTCCTTGATAAATCAATCGTACGTAAAGCACTGCAGCGTAAGCAAACTTGGAGGCATCTGAGAAGCCGTGTAACTCCAAGTATGCGTCGCTCATAACGCCATTCCAACGTGGAATAGTAAGAGACGATAATTCTCGCAAGTCGACCTCGAAAGCTCGCCATTGTTCTGTCTCGGCTGCAGGCAAGGGCGTGTCCCACTCTTTGGTCAACAGCCACAGTGACTGCATGAATATTTTTAGTGGTATTAAGACAGGAGAGATCCAGCCTGAGGGATCGAACATCCCTGCAATACTCGATAACACTTTGCGTTTCGTTATCGGGCCAGTCAACGGTTCCAACACAACGTTGAATCGAAAAACGTCTGACTGTGGCTCCCATACAAGTCCAAGCACAGAGAATCCGAGCCCAACTTTCAACGTCGCTTCCTTGGCAAGTGAAGCGGGTTCAAACGAACTCAGTAATGTAGAGTCGTTCGTCATCCACTTCGCCAAGCAGAAGCCTCCCGACGCAAGCAAAGAGTTCAATTGATCTCGCTTCTTTATGGCTGTTTTTAAGTCGAAAGCTCCGGACAATACATCGTCCATATACATTTCATTGCGTATAATAGGCGGAGCTAGTGGAAATTTGTCTCCATCGTCCTCAGCCAATCTTCGTAGAGTGCGATTGGCCAGGAAAGCCGAGGGTCCACATCCAAACGTGACCGTAGTAAGAACGTAGTGATCTATTTCTTGATTTGGATCTTCGCGCCACAGAATCGACTGCAACTTCCAATCATCTGGGTGAAGACGTACTTGCAAGTACATTTTGGAAACGTCGGCTACGAAAGCTATCGGATAGCAACGCCAATGAGCCAACACCAGCACAAGCTGTGGCAGCAGATTAGGCCCAGTCATCAAGTTTTCATTTAATGAGTGACCTGCGGCATTTCTCGCCGAAGCGTTAAATACCGCGTACGAGTAGTCGTACTGCTTTCTTTCACTACTGCATGGTGAGGCAAAAAGTAATGCGCGCCGTAATCTTGAGGTTCGATAGCGACTTTACGCATTTGATCCGATTCAATCATTTGAGCGATGGCAGCACTGTATTCCGTTCGAAGCTTTGGATTTCGAACAAACTTTCTTTCCAGCGAAAGCAAACAGCTGCGAGCGATCTGCCTAGAGTTCACCCAATCGATCGGAGCTTCAAGCTTTTTAGGTAGTCGAACTTGATATCGACCATCTGATAATCGAACGGTGTTTTTCTTATAGTGTTCTTCGCACAGCTTGTCTTCCGTAGACCAAGGCAGAGCGCGAGGCGGCTCTTCGATCTCCCAGAAGGATCTCAGTAGATCATCTAGCTGCCGTTCGTCTGCAAGCATACGATGGTACCTCCTTGACTTGTCTTGTCGGCCCTGCCAGAGAGTATCCACCCAAGTCTGGACTTCATGGCTATCGGTGCATTGTCATCACCCTTTCTCAAGCCTTCTTGTATAACACGCGCATGAATCTGCGTACTTAGCAACACGTCTATACGTCCAGGTCGCTCAAAGTTGGGATCTGCGAGTTGCAATCCTTTGAGATGCGGCCACTTCTTTGTGTCTCTGCAGGAGGGCTGGTAGCTGGTGATCGTTGGCAACACATAAGCTTTCAACGTCAGCTCGAACTTTGACGGAAAATGAGGTCTAATTGCCAACTCTACCTCCGAACGACTGTTCGACAAGCCTTGCCCGATGCCCGAAACCGGCACGTTTACGCGCCGTTTCTTTAAGCACAGTCGCTGACACAATGACTCGGTGACGAAAGATGATTGAGCGCATTGATCTACCAGAGCGCGTACAGTTGTGCTTTGCCCGTCACTGGAGTATACTTGAATACTCGCAGTCGCGAGCAGAGACTCGACATCTTCGTTGCGTGAAGCCGATGAAGCAGTGGCTAACACATTTTGTGGTGAAACAACTTCTTCACCCTTACTTGTGTTTTCTCCGTGAGCTTGCGACAGAGCTTTTTTCTTCTCAGAAGAACCTTTAGCACCAGCCTTCTTGAAAGGAGCGTGTATCAAAGTGTGGTGTTTACCGTTGCAAGTGAAACACGTCGCTGTGGACTTGCAGTCCCTTAGCATGTGCGAGCCAAGACAATTGTAACACAGTCGCTTCTGACCGAGAGTCTGCTTCTCTCTTCGACGCTTTGCTTCCTGAACTTGGAGCATTGCTCGACAGTGTGTTCTTCAGCGCACACTGGACAGGCCGACTGTTCTTGAATCGCCTGCACGAAATTGCTAGATTTCCTGCCTCGACTCGCCGTAGTCTTGTTCTCGCCCTTATCCGGAAGTTTTCTTGGCGTACTCTTTTGTGCTTTCTAATAGCGAAAGAGCGTTTCTTTCAGCTTCTAAGAATTTGCACAGGTCGCGAAACGTATCGGGCTCCGTAGGGTCTCCCGACTGTTTCACGCTATCCTCCCATTTCGACTGACACTTGGGCGATATTTGCTTCGCGTCAAGAAGACAGTGAAATGATCCCATTGATCGATCGGACTTCCCAAGGCTTTGAGTGCTTGGAGTAAATTGCGTACTCCATTGAGCACACGCATAAGCTCCGTGGCCGAGTCGTTGGCCATTGCAGGCAGTGACATGAGCTTCGTCATAAGCTTATTGATTAATAATCGCTTATTATCGTAATGACTTAGCAGCACTTGCCACGCGGTAGCAAAATGATCGCCACCCGACGGCACTTCTTGAAGCAGCTCAGCAGCCTCGCCCTTGACGTAGCTTCTCAAGTAGTTCATCTTGAAAATATTGGGTAGATTCGGACGCTCGATCACCATTTCTCTGAACGTGTCCCGAAATCTAACCCAATCCTGGATGTCACCCGAGAAGTCGCCGATGACGATCGTAGGCAGCTTCGTTCGGTTTACGTCCATATCGTTTACGAGGCCGTCGGTGGCAGGCTGAGTGCCCAGGCGAAGCGTCTCGGCCTTCACTTTGAGGAGTCGATCCTGGAAACGACCTAAGTTCGTCAAGAACCCTTCATACGTCGTGTCGTATTTTTCGCTTTTGAAATACGGATCATCTGTGTCCACATCTGGATCTTCTTCTAACAGTTTATGAGCGGCTTCGAACTCGGCCCAACGGATCTTCAGTTGTTCCATGCGCGATATGCACGCGCCCATGGTCATCAACTTCTCGCCCAATTTGCCGAAGTTCTCATATGCTCTCTATCAGACCGGCTCTTTTCAGCTGAGCCTCCATTTTAACAATACTCTGCGCTTGTACTTCAATCAAATACACCACTGAGCCAATTCAAGCGCGATCTATCACTAATCAATCCCATACAGCAAATATATCCGGCTCGAAGGACCATGTTTTTTGTAATGAAAGGCCAAAAACAATAAAACCTTTTTTTATCTACATTTGCTGTGATGGGAAGGATTAAATGAAAGATCTTACAATAATTTATTTTCAGTAAATATATTTGATTTATTTAAGTATGAAAGGTAAATGAGTATATTACAAATGTATAAAGTGGTCAAAAAATAGTATAAACTGTCTAATTATTTGTCAGTACTCTCATTACACTCGCGATCCTCAATCTAATTTCAATAGATTGGTTTTTCGGCCTCGCCGAGTGTATATGCAGCCGCACGTTGCTTTTCGCACGTCAGTCTGCTGCAAAATAGCCGACCAGCAGCAGAAAACACTGATCACCTAAGTGACCGCGAGCTAGGAGTTGCCTCCTTCGACGGTTAGCTCTCGAAATCGTCAGCGCGCTAGAAGACGAATCTTCTTCAGCCGCAAAACTTGAGTTCGCAGTGTGTACTGCCACTAGCTTTCGCTAAGTGAATGAATGCTACGCCGGTAGCCCGGCTTACTTATGCCGCGAACTCGACTTTTCTTGGCGCGCGAGCGACGATCGGCGTCGCCGCCGCCTAGCGGTGACGAACCGAAACAGTGATATTACCACAGTGTTTCCCGTGCTTGGTACCATCGGTGTGTGCCGTGCGCGTTAGTGTGAGTGTAAGCTTTGTGCTGCTGTACCGCTCCATGCGGCCGAGTAGACACGTGTCGAATCGGCAGCTATGTGTGACGGGCAGCAGGATCAGAGGGTGTCAAGGCCGGCGGATCATAATAAAATGAAGATCCCAACGAAGAGCGGTTCGGTGCGGGCGATACCGACGAAGATCGGGTCTTCCCCCGCGATGATAGCGGCGGCAATCACGCGCCAAATCCTTTGCGCCCCTCTCATGACAACAAAGGATGCTCCGCTCCCGACCCTTGCAGATTTTGCGACCGGGAATCTCGAAGGGAAGTGGACCCGAATCGAAGGTCTAGTGAAACGACTTGCCGCCTTCATCGAGCCCAAAGGCAACCTGCACAAGGAGATAGGCAGGTACACGTCGAGCCTGGTAAAAGCCGTCTCGGCGTTCACAAAGATGAAGAAGAGCCTAGGGCCGGCTCCACCTCCTACAGTGGACAAGGCGGTCTGCACGTCTCCGATATTTTCGGTCGGTGCAACTAGCGAGCGGCCTGCAATGTCACCACCAACGACCCATGCAACACCCAAGCGCTACGCCGTGAAAGCCGCATTTAGGCAGCTGGACGAGAACAACAATGATGTCGGAGACAATGACGGATTTGAGCTCGTCAACCATCGTCGTCATCGCCAGCGTAATCAGACAGCAACAACATCTGGATCTGTCCACGCCCAGCAACTGCCGAAACCACGGCCACGCAGCGTAGAGTTCACCATCGACCAGACGCAATCGTAATCTAGGCGAAGGAGGCGTCTTCTTATGCAAACATCCTGCGAACTCTGAAGTCGGACACGACGTTGCAGCAATCAGTCAGGAGCAGCGTTCAAAACATCAGACGCAGCGCTGCGGGTGCCCTGGTGCTGCAGCTCAAGAAAAACGTGGAAAATGCCTCCACACTCGGCGCGGTATTGGACAAAGCCCTCGGTGACACAGCCACAGCCAGCGCTCTGCAGCATACTACCATGATCGAGATCAGGGATCTCGAGGAGTGTGCCACCAAGGATGAGATCGCCGACGCGCTGTGCACGTCACCTCAACGAGGACGTAGTCAAAACACTGCGGAAAGCGTACGCGGGAACGCAGGCGGCTGTCGCCGCGCTCCCGGACGATCTAGCCGCCAAGGCGCTGAAACTCGGCCACAGACGTATTGGCTGGGTCAACTGCCGCATCCGTGGTCGCGAGGATACCCTGCGCTGCTACCGCTGCTGGAGCCCCAGTCACGTCTCAGCCCGCTGTAAAGGACCTGATCGCTCGGTGGACTGCTTCCGCTGTGGACAAGCAGGCCACCAAATAAAGGACTGTAAGAACAACCCAATGTGCGTTCTCTGCCGAGAACAAGGCGTTGCCCACGATCATGCGTCCACAGGCCGGTACTGCCCCCGGGCCCAGAAGACCAATCAAGCCCGCCGATGATGAGGACTACAGCTAAACCTCAATCACTGCAAGGTGGCTCAGGACCTCCTGAGCCAAACCATTCTCGAGCAGCGCATCAACGTGGCCGTAGTGTGTGATCAGTATAAGAACTTAGATTTACCTTATACATGGCTGGCCGATGCCAACAGCCAAGCCGCGATTTGGGTGCAGGGAGGGAGCATGGTGCAGGAGCTCCTTGCAAGAGCGCGTCCCTTTTTCACCTGGGCCTGAATCAACGGAATCTACTTTTTCAGTGTCTACGCACCACCAAGACTCGCTGATGTAGAATTCTCCGCTCTCCTCACCAACATGATCGAGGAAACCTGGAACAAGAGGCCGCTCATGGTCGCGGGCGATTTCAACGCCTAGTCTACGGAGTGGGGATGCTGATGACGAGACAGCGTGGCACCATCCTCCTAGACGCGCTCGCCAACCTCGAAGCTGCACTGCTAAATACCGGGGACACACCAACATTCGCCGGTGCACTGGGCTACTCGGTCATCGACCTCACCTTCGCCAGCGACACACTCGCTCCCCGAATTACATCATGGACCGTAAGTGAGCTCTACACGCATAGCGACCATCAAGCCATCGTGTTTGAGTCAGAGACCGTCAGACCGCCTAGACTTACGACGCACCAAAGCTGCAAGTGGAACGCACGCACCCTCGACTCAGAGTCCCTCTCAGTATGATGGTCAATGCTGCGGTTCCACCCGGGCCCACGGAAGAGATGGCAACGAGGCTCATGGCCGCCATTACCAGTGCATGCGACGCGTCTATGGCCAAGACAAGTGGACATACCGTCTTGCGCGGTGTACTGGTGGACAAGCGAGATCGCCGACCTCCGGCGCTCATGCCTGCAAGCGTGAAGGCTTGCCCAGAGATCACGTGGTTGGCCAAATGAAGGCGCCTGCCAAGCGAGCTATGCGTCCGCAAAACGTATCCTTCGCACTGCTATCAAGACCAGCAAGCGCTTATGCTGGATCAAACTGTGCGATAAGGTCAACGAGGACGAATGGGGCAAACCTTACGAGACAGTCATGTCCCGTCTCAGAGGACCGAGAGCAAATACTCCAAGCTCTTCAACCTGGTGCGCCGCATAGTGGCTGCCCTCTTCCCTCGCGTGCCTGACGAGCCAGCTCTGCCACCACCACACCAGGCAGGAGCAATTGTACCAGCCGTCACCCTTGAAGAACTTCGAAGAGCATGCGGGAGGATCAAGGATCACACTGCGCCTGGGCCGGACGGAGTACCAAACTCTGCTATCAAGATCGCCATTGCCACGACCTGACATCTTTTTGCAGGTGTACACGGCGTGCCTGCGGACCGGTGTCTTTCCAGCGTGCTGGAAAAGGCAGAGGCTTGTCCTGCTGCCAAAGCCAGGCAAGCCCCCCGAGGAACCATCGTCGTACAGGCCGCTCTGTATGCTTGACACAGCGGGCAAGATTCTCGAAAGAATCATCTGCGACCGCCCGAAGCCACTACTGAGAGCCCTGGGGGCCTCTCAGATCACCAGTACGGCTTTCGGAAGGGGAGATCTACGACCAACGCCATCGAGAACGTTCGCCACCGCCCGAGAGGCCATCGCGGGCAAGAGATGGAACCGCGGCACCAAGAAGTACTGCGCCGTGGTCACCCTCGACGTGAAGAACGCGTTTAATTCGGCTCGGTGGAACAACATCAACGCCACGCTACGCCGAATGCGCGTACCTGAGTACTGCTGAGAATAATCAGAGCTATCTCTCAGCGGGTGCTTGATTGCGATACGGATGACGGACCAGAGACCCACAGAGTCACAGCAGGCGTTCCGAAGGGTCTGTCTTGGGGCCCATCCTGTGGAACGTCATGTACGACACGTTCTGCGCCTCAACTTCGGAGGCAACGTAAAGATTGTCGGCTTCGCTGACGACATCGCTTTGGTGGCCGTGGCCAAGCACCTGTGGCAGATCGAATACGATCTAAGCTCTGCCATCGAGCAGGTGCGATGCGCGCTTCACGAGCTCGGCCTAGTAACGGCTGACCATAAGACCGAGGCCCTACTGATCACAGTAGCAGGAAGAAAATGGAGACCATCACCATCACAGTGGGCGACT
Source organism: Trichogramma dendrolimi (assembly GCA_034770305.1). Taxonomy (NCBI): domain Eukaryota; kingdom Metazoa; phylum Arthropoda; class Insecta; order Hymenoptera; family Trichogrammatidae; genus Trichogramma; species Trichogramma dendrolimi. Next base: position 78,980 of record JAPMIB010000237.1, read on the forward strand.
GCAGCATAAGGTCGTCCCCCTGCATCCGCTACCTGGGCCTACACATCGACTCCAGGCTGAGGTTCGACCAACATCTCCGAATCGTCAGCGAAAAGGCAGCAAGAGTGGCTGGAGCCCTCGCGAAGATCATGCCCAACATCGGTGGGCCCAGAAGTAGCCGACGCGTGCTCTATGCCCACGTCGTCGACTCGATTCTCCTGTATGGAGCGCCTATCTGGAGATGCGCGACGGAGACACAGGCCTACATCCGACAAGCAGAGGCTGTACATCGACGAGCCTGCCTGCGAGTGATCAGCGGTCGACCACACATTTCATACGACGCGACGTACGTGATAGCCGGCGTTCCTCCTGGCCCTGCGGATGAGCGTGCGCGCATATACCAGCGCCGCTTCGAGGATGTCAAGGAGGAAGAGAGAAGAGAGTCGCTGAGCAAGTGGCAGGACCGGTGGGACCGGGCCTGAAAGGGCCGATGGACACACCGGCTTATTCCGAACATCATGGAATGGGTAGAGAGGGGACTTGGAGTGGACTACATCTCACATAACTCCTGTCGGGCATGGCTACTTCAAAAGCCATAGCCAGCGCTATGACAACACCCTTAGCGCACTCTGCCCGGCCTGCCCTACCACAATAGAAGCGGAGCATGTGTTCTTCCGCTGCCCGCGATTCCACGAAGAGAGGGAGAGACTCCAACAAGTCCTCCAAGAAGAAATCGAGCCTGAAAATCGTCAGGCTCATGCTCGAAACCGCAGGAAATTGGATGGCGGTAGCGTCTTTCGCACAATCAGTCGTCTCCAGACTGAGGCAAGAGGCACAATTTATTCACAAACAGAAATAATTTATGATCGAAACTATTTTGTGAACAAATTAGAAAAGATGATATTAATATTTCCAATTTATTTTCAAGTTAAAAAAAAAGTATGAGGAAGCTACTTGCCAATACATTGGCAGCGGTTTTTACCTTGACTTCAAGAAATTGTACCTGTTGTTGAAAAATTAAAACTATTCATGCTGTTGATCTCAAATTTTACAAGCTTTGTAAAATAGTTAGTTAGAATACATACTTAAATTTCATGATAATAGCTTGCAAATTAAGGTTGTAAACTTTGAAACAGTAAATCTCATTTTTGGCTTTGACGCAAAGAAATTGTACCATTTGTTGAAAAATTAAAACTACTCATGCCATTGATTTAAAATTTTACTAGCTAGTGTAAAATAGTTGGAATTTATACTCAAATTTCATGATAATAGCTTAGAAATTCTAGTTTTTAACTATGAAACAGTAAAATTGCATTTTTTACTTTGACCCAAAGAAATTGTACTTTTCCTTGCAAATGAAAACTATCCATCGTATGGATCTAAATACTAGCTTCTGTAAAGTAATTAGTTTGAACATATGCTCAAATGACATGATAATAGATTAAAAATTTCGGTTTTAATCGTTGCAACAGAAAAGTTTCATTTTATACCTGTACGGTAAGAAATTGTACTTTTTGATCGAAAAAAAACTATTCATTGCATGGATCTAAATCCAATTTGATACTCTTGAAATTAACAAAATGCTCATTGTTAAACTCAATCAACCATTGTTCAAATACATGGCTATGATAGGAATGAAATCAATCATATTCTGACAATTATTCAGCATAACTGAAATTTTTATTTTCCAAATAATATATTAAATGAAAAAGTTTACCATACAGTAATTTAAAATTGTGGTAATACTTTTTTCAAAAGATTAAATGAGTGCAAGTATGACAGTCTTATCCCAATTCAAATCTAACTCTACATTTTATTTCCTCATAGAGGAAGTTCTGTGATAGGCTTGAAAACGAGATTTGGAACCAGACGTCGTAGGACAATTTGGTTTGCACGGGGTTTGTTTTCTCGGCCCTTTGGCTAAGATAGAAGTGTAGGACCCCAGACAGTGAGCCGAAGCTCAGGCACTCACATTCACACCAGCGCGTACGCGAGCTGCGTTGTCGCATGAGGGTCGGCTCGAGGCGTGGAGATAGAAACACAATACTCACGTGTGTCTCACGCACGAGATCCACAACCGCATGGGTAGACCTCCTTGTCACCGGGGTCGCACAAGGCCGCACGTCCTCCTCGGATCGCGTCTATTGGCCACAGACGTAAACGGAACGGGCCGGATCGACGATCCGGTCGCAGGACTCGAAGAGGGCTTGGTGCGCCGCGAGGATCGCTAGCACGCACACTCGATGCTCGTGGCCACCAAATGCACTCAATGCACTACTACACCACTCTCTTGAATCAATTGCACTCCAGCACGCCTCACACTCACTCGCTACTTTCAAACTCCACGTTCACCACTGACAACAATAATTAGCGTCGCGCGTTCGCGTATCGAGCTCTGCTCGCTATCGCAGTCGAACAATAAGTAAATCGCGTCGTCGGCTTGCTTATGTACGCGAGTCTCGCCTGTACGCGTCGAAGCGGGCCTCGCTACTCGGGCTGTAGAGACGTAAACATTGCAATGTTTACGTCCGCGCGCCGCCGTGGCCCAGCGAGCCCGCTCCGTTGTGGCTTCGTTCTGCTGTTGTACCTGAAAAATACAGCGCACCATTTTACATTCTGCGTTATACAGCGCTTCGCTTCTCGCAGCCGACACGACGATGCTCGCCAAGGGTGCAACGTCACACTTTGTACTTTTTTTTTTTTATAAATAGGGCTTCTGAAATTTTTATAACGTTATACATAAGCAATTTTTACAAGGTAGATCTTTAGCATATCGTTTTTATCGTGAAATACAGGCAAAACATCGTTTCCAAAAACCAGTTCCCGCAGTAGTGGACTTATCTGCTAAGCGTAGAATTTTTTTTTTCAAATAATTTTATACCATAAACACGAAAATGTTTTCTATGCATTAATAAAGCTCTCATCTGTTAAAAAAATGATTCCTGAGTTCAAAATTATTTTTATTTTTCGTTAAATCTACCTAAGGGGAGATATAAACCAAATTTGACCCAAATATCGATTTTTTTATGTTTGCTTTCGATTCTTTGACATTTTAAGTATCATTTCCCAAATTTTTAGCCCTCAAAACAAATTATTTATATTATTATAATGTGTACGAGCCATATCAGGTCAAGTCTCGAATGGCTCGCCCGCGCAGCATTATTAGGCGAAATCGCACAATTTCTAACTCGCTGTAAAAGTTATTAAATGCACCTAAAAGAAAAAAGGAACCCATCATCTCGATAGGAAATTACCTCAGCTTTCTGATAGTGGGGTCATATTTTCAAAAATTTTCCATTTTCCTCGGAAAAATCACCAGGAAACTTTTAAAGTCGAATATCTCAAAAAAGAAATTTTTAAGATTTTTTTAAATAGTCCAGATGGAAAGAGGAGGAAATTTCCCATCAAAATAGCTATTTTTCAAACGACCATTTTTTTATTTCAGTGAAATATAGCGAGAGAAAGAAGAAAAAACGTGTTTTTTTGTCGCTTTGGAAGTTCAGCCGGCGCGGCGCGCGAGTAATCTGACGTGATATGGCTTATATGTATAAGGTTCTTATCCAATCGAGTAGTAACAAGGAAGTGTTGCTGCAAATACGTGAAACAACATTCAATGTAACTTATTCACTGAGCCTTCACGTATCTACAAGTGACTACTTATAACATTCTCCTCTCTCTCCTCTTATTTACTAAATTAGACAAGATAATCATAACAATACATCAGCTCAACATACTTGAGTCTTACATCTCCCCCCTTAAAAGAAAAATTTTTTCCAAAAAAAATTTTTTTACAATGCACTCATAAATTACATATCTTCCTCCGAGAAAAATGGAACAAGTTTCGTGATATGAAAAATACCTGACTCTTTCGTTCTATGGCCCGTTTCTACTTCATAAATTGAATTCGATATCCTGTTTAAAATTTTGAAAGGACCAATTCTGAGTTCATCTAATTTCTTTCTATTTAGCCGGTTTCCATTCTCCACATATACCTTATCTCCATTTCTAAATTCCCACTGTCTTCATTTCGATCGAATAAATTTTTATTATATTCATGGTAATTCAAACTTTTTAATGCTTTTTCCCTTCTCATTTATTCTGCATCTAATTTTATTAACTATCGTTTGGTTTAATCTTTCATTTAAACCATTAGAAAATGGAGAGTTCACCGCCGTGAATACAATTTTTATATTCTTTTCTTCCAAAAAACCTTTGAAATCCTTAGAATTAATCCCAGGGTATTGATCTGCGAGAATTAATTCTATCTTATCATCTTTCAGAACCTCCCCTATCAGTTTTATAAAATCACTGGAGTTCTGTTTTCTCGAAGTCAGTATGTACGCGAATCTTGTGAAGTGATCTACCAGTAGATGCAAGTATTTTTTCGTTGATCGTGAGCCGCCAAAACCTCCAATCGTATCGATTGAGACAATCTCAAACGGTTTTCGTGCCGGTCCTAAGCAAGACATTAGGCCGATCTTTTCCTGTATTCTTGATTTATTCTTCTTGCATACCTCACAATCTCTACATACTTTTTTTATATCCTTTAACATATTCTCTGCAGTGTAACAATTTCCTATCTTTTTCTGCATTTGTTTAATCCCAATATGACAAAATTTCTTGTGTGTCTCCTCTATAATCTTCTTGGAATATCTTCCGATAATAGTATTCTCTCAAGGGCTCTCTTTTCTTGTAATACAAATTATTTTTGAAAACCAGCTTATTTTTCTTATCTTGTAAGTCTCGGTTATTCTTTGATCTTCGAGAATATCTTCAATTTTTACAAAATTCACAATTCTCATCTCATCACCTTCTTCTTCATCAAAGTCCAGAACCGGATTTCTACTCAGACAATCTGCCTCGATATTCTCTTTTCCTGGTTTATAAGTTATTTTAAAATCATATTGTGATAAGTAATACATCATATCACCCAATTCTTCATCAGTTCGAGCCTTAAGATTCATTCTCTCCAATGGTCGGTGGTCCGAGAATATCTCAAATGATTTTCCAATGAGCCAGTGTCTCCAAAATTTAACTGCCTCTTTTATTGCTAAGCATTCAAGGTAAATAGCTTTCTTTCGCTTCTGCGCTTCGTTTAGTTTCCTAGAAAAGTAAGCTACTGGTTTTTCAATCACTCCTTCTTTTTCTGATTCTGGTTGTTTTAGAACTGCCCCTATACCTTGCAAGCTCGCATCTGTATATGTGTATCGGCAAGTTTGGATCGAACACCGCTAACACTGGCTGTGTACACAAAAATTCTTTCATATCTTCAAATTTTTTTACATTCTTCTGTCCAAATGAATTTTTTTCCTTTTCTTAACAAATTGTGAAGCGGTTCAAGTTTCATCGCTATATTTGGTACATACCGGTTGTAAAAGTTTATTTTCCCAAGGAATTGTCGTATGTTCTTCTGATTCTTGGGTACTGGAAAATCTTTAATTGACACAAGGTTGTCCTTTAAGGGCGATACCGAGTTATTTTATAATATGGCCCAAATACTGTACACTATCTAGTGCAAATGTGCACTTCGAAAATTTCAATCTGAACCCTTCCTCTTATTGCTCTCAGCAATTTTCTTAGATGATCTACATGATCGTCAAATGTCTTCGAAAAAATCAAAATATCGTCGATGAAATTCACCGAGAATTCGCTTAATTCATGCTTCCTAATAACATTGCTCAAAATCCTTTGAAAAATACTCGGGGCAGTTTTTAATCCATATGGAAGAACTGTCCATTGGAAGTGCCCCTCCTGTGTGACAAATCCTGTTTTGCTCCTATCTTCGATGCGTAGTGGTATCGACCAAAATGCAGATGTTATATCGAGCTTTGAAAAATATTTACAATTTCTGGTTTTTATAATCAAATCCTCAATCAGCGGAAATGGCTGAGACTGCGGTACGATTATTTGTTTAGATCTCGGAAATCAATACATAATCTCGACCTCCTGTTTTCTTCTCTTTTGTAGGCGAGAGTTACCGGAGCTGCAAAAGGGCTGTAGGATTCTTCTATCAGTCCTCGTTTCAGTAATTCTGCAATCTGTTTTTCTATCTCTCTTTTGTCCTCTACGGAACATCTGTACGGTCTTTTTGAACAGTATTTCTCCACTATTAGATCTATTCTAGCCTCATATTGTGTGACTGTTCCGATATCGTACTTATCTCTTGCAAATATAACTTTGTTTTCATCTATTAACTCTTCTATTATCGACTGTTGCTGTGAGTTCAAGTGACCAATTGGGGCATCAAAGTTTTCTGCTTCTACATGTTCGTTGAAATTTACTTGGAAAATTCTCTCTTCTTCTTTCTTTGTATCTGGAATTTTTGTTTGATTTGTAATTTTTCGTCGTGTGACAACTTAAATTTATCTACACAATCCAATCCGATTAAGAAATCATACTTGAAATTTCATCATTCCATATAAACACATCGATGTTTTCTTCTATATTCAATATTTTGCCTTAACCGTTATTAGTCCACTTATTTCACTTACACCATTGATCGTCCTGACGTTCGCTATCTTGTTGTTATTATGCTTTTCCTGTGCTTTTATTTTGATTAATTTTGAATTTATCAGCGATACGTTTGAGCCTGGATCGTACAAGCCTTGAACTTCTATGTTTCCATTCAAAGTTACTTTTTGCTCGATCAATGGTGGAATTAACAGTTTTTTGGATCTTTATCGCTAAGTTCCACTTCCAAAACTGCACTATTGACTATTCTGTGTCGGTTTTCCTTCTCTTTGAACCAACATTCCGACTCCTTATGGTAGCGTACACCTCTATTTTCCTCTTTGCAAAGTGTGCATGGCTTTCTCTCTGGCTTTTCTTTTTTTTCGTCGCTTTTGATTCTTCTCGTTTCTAAACTTTTTGGACGGATCAAATACTCTAGCTTCCCTATTTCGTTGTGCAAGTCCTCCGTTTTTTCCAATTTCTCCCTTTCTATTTTTTCGATTATAAAATTTGGTAGTCCGACGGCTATAAGGTCTATCAGTGTACCCACATCTATTGATTTTCTTACTTCGAGTAGTAGTTTTTCTTTCTTTAGTGCGTATTCCAATAGGGATCCGGTTTGGTATTTGAACGCCAGGGCGTATCGTATTGGTGACCATCCTCTGTTTTCAAATGTGCGACAGAAATTTTCCCTCCATACCTGCCACTTCGAATCTTTTGTGTTTCATTAAGTTACAGCTGTACCAGTCCACACCACCTTTTTCCAAAAACAATTTCAATGTCTCGATCATTTCTCTATCCTCCAAAATGTTGAATCTGCGGCATTCTGCTTCAAATTCCACTATCCATTGGTTCGCTTCTGCATTCCTCCCGTTAAACTTTTCCAGGATAAATTCTCTAGTTATTTTTTCTAGGTTTTTATTATCTGTACGTTGCTGTTGCTGGCTATTCTCTAGGAATTTCTCTAGCAACTTCGTTAACGGTTGTTCTAACGAGTTTGACTCTTCTTTTCTCTGAGCTTCAATCTCTTCTGGCAGGAAAATCTTGTCAAAAATAATATTTCCCTCTTTGTCTACGTATGTTTCCTTTGACTGTTCGTCCAAACTTATCCATATTTTCCTGAATTGGTGTCTTTTTGTAATAGAGTTCTTTATTCTTTCATACTCTGGCGTTTTTGTGATCATAGTGTGGAGATTTGTAGGTTGATATTCATCGGGGAATGCAAACGTACGTCCGTCCTCTGTTCCTATTGAAGTTAAGCATAGAATATTTGACTTTCCATCTGCTGTGCCTCGCATTTTAAAATCAAATCGGAGCTTGGCCATTGTTTCAAACGTAACGAGAATGTTGTTTTATAAGGTTCTTATCCAATCGAGTAGTAACAAGGAAGTGTTGCTGCAAATACGTGAAACAACATTCAATGTTACTTATTCACTGAGCCTTCACGTATCTACAAGTGACTACTTATAACATTCTCCTCTCTCTCCTCTTATTTACTAAATTAGACAAGATAATCATAACAATACATCAGCTCAACATACTTGAGTCTTACATATGTAAATCCAAAATCAATAAAATGCGATAAAGAATATCAAAGACAAGCTGTTGGAGAAGAAATAATTCATGTCAAATTTTAATTAATTTTGATCATCTAATTGAGACATGAATGCACGCATCAATTCGGCGTTCGGCCGTCAGTACTACTGCTGTTAGTGCCTCTGGTGTTCAAATTTGAGAATCAAATTTGTAAACAAAAAGCTAGCCTCTCTTATATAGCAGTACTGAACTGCGCCAGCAGAAGTAGCTGAAAGATTAATTATGTTGCTCATGTGAAGATTCAATTGATAAAAATGTCACATGCGCAACTAAAATGTCAACATATATCAGCTGTGTAATGTGGCGTGTGAGTGATGTGTTTTATATTTTGAGATTTGAAGTTGTTTTGGTAAAGTGAATTTTGTAATAGAAATTTAGAGTAGTTCATTGCCTTGGAGAAAAATGAAGATCTTAATTTTATTTAGATTATATTGTTTCTCAGTGCTGCAGTGCAGTGATTGATTTGCAGTAAAACATATGTTTATACAAGTGATACAGTTCAAATAGTAATATATACTTTACATGATAGCATGTTTATTTTTAGAAAAGATATTTGAAATAATATTGGTCAAATGCAACTTTCAAATCTAAAACATTTGTGCTTAGTACTTTACAACATGCAGCACTGAGAAACTGAATGCACGCATGATGCCTGCATTTTATCTGGGTTGAGTGAAGTTTATATAGAAACAAATTAGTGAAATGATGTGAAAAAGCTCAAATTAGTCTGAGAATGAGTAAAGTGTGAGTGAGATTTATGTGTGGGCCACTGAGAATGTGTAGTAAAAGATTTCAATGTTTTAAAGACAAATTCTTTATTTTGCTTCTCCTGAAAAGTTTAATTTTTCACATTTTAGTCCAGTGTGCGCGGGGTTTCTCAGACAGTTTTCATCATAGAGACCTCAAGTACGTCTCAAAATTTTCATAAAATGACACTCTATGGGCTGAGTTTTGTGGAATTTTGATTTAAGTTATAAAAAAGTTTTTACAAATAGATGTGAAAAAAAGCAAAATTCAAGAAAATTTATTGTTGTTTTTGAGCACATATGAGTAACAGAATTGATTAAAGGTCTAAATCAAAATTCCAGAAAACTCAGCCCATAGAGTGTCATTTTATGAAGATTTTGAGACGTACTAGAGGTCTGTACCTCAAAAACTCTGGTCTGAACATTGCGCACAGTGCCAAAATCCTAAAATAGCAAAAATAAGCTATTTTTAGACGCAGAGGCCTAATCTGACACTTTTTTACACATTTTGTTGGGTCCAAAGATGTAAAATTGATGTTGAAAATATAGGTTGACATCAAACTGTGATGTATATCATAAAAATGCCCAATAAGAACCAACTGGTTATGACTTCTGTAGCGGCATACTTTATGCGCTACAAGTCGTTGCAATTCACTCTTGAGTTCACGCGTGAATATAAGCTGTACAGACGAGACGAACCCCGTACACCTTGCCCCTATCACACATATATGTTTCTTTTATACACTTTAGACCCGAGACCCAGAAAAGAAAGAAAAGCACAGCGAGAAGATCAGAATAACCAAGAGATCAGAGATCGAGACGATGAGATGCGAATCACCAGACTGACGCTCCTCAAGAGTACACGACGAGAGAAATATAATAAGTCGATACGATGCATTGCCAGCAGCAGACGAATGATGAACCACGAACGCACACTGGACCGAGCCACACAGTGTTGACGTGTGAAATAAGCAGACGAGAACTACCGAAATATCGACACCTATCGATCAATATCGATTGGCGCTCGCGTGTCGCTTCAGACGACACATGAGAACGACGATTATGACCACGTCGCGAGTCGGCCATTCTTGTCCTGTCTGCTCGTGTGTGCAAAGCATGTGCAACGTTGCGTCGTGAAAAGAAAGAGATAACGTAATAAGTGCATAATTCGATCTCGAGAAGCATCTCCCACTCTTCACAGTATTCTTGGTGACGACGTCCAGCCTCGCGGAAGCTGGCCACCAACTTTGTCGACGAAGAGCGAAGACGTAGAGTAAGCTAATCTAAGTATAACCTATAAGCCTAGCATAAAGAGCTCTCCGCGAGTATAACAGTCGAGTCATTCCCCCGTGACCCCGCGTCCCTATGAGATTTTACGCGAGTGTTAACTGTTCTCTGATTTAGCCAGACGAGTACACATGTACACTAGGGTGGTCCACTTTTTCAAAAAATTTTTGTATCTCGGGGGATCCATCGGAATCTGAAAGTTTGAAGTTTAAAATGAAGTTTTCTTTAAACGAGAACTCAAATAAATGATTTTAGATGGTGTCGATGGATTTTTGAAGTTTAAAAACGTGCTCCTAAAAAGGAGCAAAATCAGGCAACCATTCGATTTATTTCAATCTTTGTTCAGAGTGTAAAAATGATCTTAACGATACATTTTCTTACGTATTTTTGTCTGCGAAATCGAATGCCGTAGTTAGTTTTGACCTAGGAGCCCCATTTCATTGAAAAAATACACTTTTTCGATCGTTCTTTTTCGCAAATTCCGCAAAGTTCATTTTCGAGCGAGCGTCAAATGAACAGAAAGAATCTAGAAACTTTTTTGATACCACCAAAATTTAGGATTTTTTATAACGAATTCAACGGTATGTATTAGTATACACTTTAAAATTATTTTAATGCCGAAAAAGCACGATTTTATCCGAAAAACGATATTAAAAAATGAAAAAATGGAAAAATATATTCGTTTCTTCTAGAAAATGGCTGAGTTGCGACGGACGGCTGACCCCGGGGTGGGAGAAAGCAGCAAATCACCTGCCGTCGAATAAATTTTCTATAGGACTACCTTACCTGGTCGAGTACTCCCAGAGGGGATATTGGGCCCGTCGTCAGTGCGAGCTTGCTGTAGACTCGCTGACTCACCGTTGAACCACTGCAACTTCCGCTGAAATCCGCGAAAAGGAACGGTCGCGAAAGAAAAGGCTATGTTGTCAATTAATCGTATTCTTTATTGAATGTAAGGCCCAATCGGCCGGAAAACCACTTCAAGTTGCCCAACGGGCAATAATTTACAATAATACGCGACGAGGCACAAGTTCGACCTAACCTTAGTTCCGACTTTGCCCACCAGGGGCGCGCTCGGCGCTCGCGTCGATCGTCTCTCGTTATGTATTTTTCAGGTCTCTTTTCCAATGTTTTTTACTCCACAGCCTCTGTGGGTAAAGGTGTCAATGGTTTTAAGAGTACTGGAATTAGCCCATTGAACCGAACAATTTTTAACAAATTATTTGCTTTGGAAAATAAAAAACCTGAAAACGTATCAATGGATTTAGAACCTTGTCATGAAGAAAATTTAAAAGACAATAGCAACTCAATGGATATGGAACCTAGTTATGGAGAAAATTTAGAAAATAATAGCAACTCAATGGATATAGAACCTAGTCATGGAAAAAGTTTAGAAAATAATAGCAACTCAATAGATATAGAACCTAGTCATGGAAAAAGTTTAGAAAATAATAGCAACTCAACGGATCCAGAAATTATTGAGTCTATAACCACTAGTCAAATAGATGCTTTGGTAAATGTATTTCCAGATGTAGATAAAGATACATTGATTGATAATGTTACATGTGAGGCCATAATTAAAGGAGTTGACAATTTTACCACTGAGACTGCCATGCAAGAAGTAGAAAATAGTATAGTTTTAAATCTAATTGACAGAGACATTAGACCTTTACAAGCCGCCAAAAGTAATATAAGAAAATCCAATTCAGTCAGTTCTGAAATATTAACATCTTCTCCATAAAGAAAGTTGCTAGCTTCCAAAAGAATTTTGAAAGTTCAAAAAATACTCCAAGCTGATGAATCAAAGAAAGTGAAAGAAATAGATAGAAATATAAAGAAAGAAAGTATTGCAAAAGATGAAGCTGTTAAGATACAAAAATTGAAAGAAAAAGAGATTAAAAATCTGGAGTTGCAGAAAATAAAAGAAGGAAAGCTTTTGCAAGTTAAAGCTAAAAAATTAGATAAAGAAGACAAGTTGTAAATAGTTGAACTGGAACAAATTGAAAAAGAAAATTTTAAGTGTAAGTTGTAAAGAGCTGAAAGAATTGGAAAAAACAAAAATTAGTGCCAAACGTTTTTCTCACAGTCAAGAAATAGATTACAATAAAAATATTCATTGCGAAGTTGAACCCTAAATATTTATATATAATTATTAAAGTAAGAATCGTTGATAAATACTAAGTAATATAACAGCCTGTTCTTAATACTTTCATCAAAAAAGTATAAAAAAAATGTTAATTACATTATACATGTTCTTTAGTTCTTGTAAAAAGAGAGAAATTATCTAATTATATAAATAAAGATAAAAAAACGATTTAATAAAGATCCATATTGTTTCAATTTAACCCTCAGTGTTTCACTATTGTAAGTGTTGATAGATCATTTTACGAGTGGCCTTTGAAATTCATAATTTCGCATCATAAATTAATAACCAAGAAAAAAATATACATACATATAGTACGCCAGAATAGGAAACGAGTGCGCTACAATGAGATCCAGTGAACCTTTTGTGGTGCAGCAAGACTGATTTATAATTGTCATTTTCCTTTATAAAAAATCTAAACAAAAAACAAATTAAAAATCGAAAAACTTAAAAAAAAATTTTAAAAAAAATCAGCTGTTTATGAACAGCTGCAAGATTTGAAACATCTTTATCAATTAATTAAAAAATTTAAAAATTTAAAAAGATCCATAAATCAAATAAGTAAAAATAAAAAAGTAAAAAAACTAAAAACAAACTAGAAAGTACAAATCAAAAAAGTAAAAAAACTGAAGACAAACTAGAAACTACAAAATCAAAAAAAAAATCTAGAAATCTAAAATCAAACAAGTAAACAGTGAAAAAAAAAAAAAACACGAATCAAACAAGAAAAAGTCGAAAAAATGACTAAAAACTAGAAATCAAGAAAAAGAAAAGTCAGAAAATACCAGCACAAGCATCGATGTTTCACATCTGGTGCATAATCAATGAGTGCTTAATCGTTTTTCTCGTTGAGTTAAGTAATCAGAGTAGTTTCTCGAGCATTAACGCACCAGATGTGAAACATCGATGATTGTGCTGGTATTTTCTGACTTTTCTTTTCTTGATTTTCTAGTTTTTAGTTTTTTTTTCGACTTTTACTTGCTTGATTCGTGTGTTTTTTCACTGTTTAGTTGTTTGTTTTAGATTTCAATTTTTTTTTTTTTTTTGATTTGTACTTTCTAGTTTGATTTAGTTTTTTTACTTTTTTATTTTTTACTATTTGATTTATGTATTTTTTTGAATTTTTAAATTTTCTTTCATTAATTGATAAAGATGTTTCACATCTTGCAGCTGTTCATAATCAGCTTTTTTTTTTAATTTTTTTTCAAGTTTTTAAATTTTTAATTTGTTTTTTTGTTTAGATTTGTTATTGGTAATCACGTTTTTAAAATGACTCGTACTTTAATTATTTTCTTCAACTTTCAATTGTAGCTTCGAAAATACATTTTTATCAACTATTTGTTGACGAATTAAAATATTATATTAGTGCATTGAACGGTTATCGGTCGGTATTAATATGACATAAAAACATGACTTCCTTGCACGTCATCGCTGAATCGACATATTGTCCTAGTGCATCGAGCGGTTATCATTAATTGTATGTTAATATAACATGATAAAAATTTCACACACTCATAGACGCGTATACATACATGCATTAATCAATATCCGATTTGAAAACATGCATGATAGTGCGTAGAGTCTTGCGACGAAAGAGAAAGATATCTCAACGCAGTCAATCCCGTGAGCTAAGCTGAGCTGTTGCTTATGTTATTACGTTGCCTCGTGAGAGCGAGAGAGAAAGAGATACGCGCGTCGAGTCTCGGCAGCGGACAGCAGCAGAAAGCAGTTCTATATAGCTGGCGCGGCAGCCAATCACAGCGCGCAGCGCAAACCGACGCTGTATAGGCACTTATACTACCAAATTTGCGTTCGCTCGGACGGACGCTCGTTTTTTACGGGTTTACCCCTCATACCAAACGTGAATATAGATGTTTTACATCAAAAGTATATGGTCAAATTTGTATAAAACTCTATACAATTGTGTTTAAACTATCATTCCCTACATTTACAATCGGGATTACATCAATATTTAATGAGCTTTTGGGTTTAAAACCTTAAGAGTGCCAGCATAGGTGGATCTCCCCTATCGAGCCAAATTTTTGTTTTTTTATTAATAGAAATAACGAATTTTTATACCTGAAATAGCTAAAATACTCAGCTTCATTAACTTCAAAGGAGCGAGGGATGAGTATAACTTTTTGTAAGATTTATTTTTTCAAAGAAGACCTTTAATTTGAGCCGTCAACGAACTCATTTGGTGCTCGGGAACCCATGTTATCGGGATGAGAAAAGCCAATATAAGCAAATTTAATATACAGGACAGGCAAATAAATAAAGAGACCCCTGGAAATCTCATGAAGTGAGCTTAAAAAAAGATTGAAAACCTCCGATTGGATTCGGGTTGGAATTCATATTTCTTTATTTTCAGCCTCAGCGGCCCAGAAAAGACTTTACATTTCACCTTATTAATAAACTTACCACTATCCTTAAATTTACTAATACAAAATATTCATATAATACTTAATCTAAACATACACATTTTACACGACACCAATCTAAATACAATCGATTTGCTAATTTTCTTTTACCTCATACCTTATCCTTAATTACATCTAATCTTCTCCCCCTTTCCTCCTCTCTTTCTTTCCTTCTCCTCTCTCTTCTTTTTTTTCCGCAACCATTAATCAATCTTTCTTGCTTTTATGCTGATTTCCTTGCTGCCTTCCTGACTAGTTATTTCTTCCACTAGATTGTCACACCTTATACTCGCGATTAGACTTGTCTCCACTCCTCTCCTGTACTCTCTCAAATACTTCGTTATCTCCTGACATTTTCATTTTTCATAACCCTTATTGTATCAGACGACGCCTCTAACTCTTTCCTCTGTTTCCTGCCTCATAATGTCGACCAATCTCTTTTCTATTTCTTCTTCTGCTTTTCTTCCTTGCCTCGTTGCTATCTCTACTACATACTTGTAGCTCAGTCCTAATTTTCCTAGTGCCTCTCTTCTTTCCTTTATTGCTTCTTCCCTTGCTTATTGCTCCCACGCCTTTTTTATCAATCTTCCCTCCTCTGCTTTTGCGCATTTGCTCTCAAATATCACTGTTCTTCTAATCCATTCGTTGTCCATCTTCCTTCTTCCTGTTTCTCTCACAATGATGTAGTCCGGCGTACAAAAATCCAACCTCAGCACCCACTGTATATAATCCATTTGCACCTTTTCTAGCTCCTTCTGCTCATTCCACCCCACAGCTCCGCTACATAGCTCATCACACTTTGCACCAAATACTTGAACAGTAACATCCTTCTTCTATAATTCCCTTTGCATCTTCTCTCTCCTAATCCCCACGTTACTTTCACCGCCACGATCCCTTTTTCATCAATTTCCTCATCTGACTATTAAAGTTTCCTTCTGTGTTCAACATCATTCCTAAGTATTCAAACTCCCGCACCTCTTCTAGATATATCATTCCTTCCATTGCCATACACTCATACCACTCTTACCACTTCTTCCACTCCTCGCACTGTACTTGGATCTCACACTCACTTGCATTATCACCCTCACACCTCTCATTCAACAAATCCAATACCACTTCACTCAAGTCTTTCAAACTTCCCCCCCATCTCTTCCGTTTTCTTTTCTACACTTTCTATCCTCGCTTTCATGTTCTCTACTACCTTTCCTAGCCAATCTAACTCTACCTTATATTCTACATTCTTCCTCTCGAGCTCTTCTCTTCTTTCATCTTCTCCAACCCCTGCATCCCCATCTCTTTCAACTTCTTAATTTCTTCATTCATGCATAACCATTTATTCTCCCAATCTGCTTTCTGATCAGCCTGCATGCCCTCCTCTGCTGCCGTATTCTTCTCCTCTTCTTTGCTGTTGACGCCACCTATCGTTCCTTTCTTGTCTTGCACTCTGCCGCCAGTAGTTTTACCTCCTACCTTACCATGATCCTCTAGCCTATCTTTCTCCTCCTGAAATTGCACGGCTTTTCTCAGGCTGTCTGGAATCAATGGTTGCTTCTTCAGGTCTTTCCTCGATTGATCCACCAATATGCCTTGGTTCGTCCTTTTCTTCGTTTCTTCGCTTTCTTTTTCCTCCTTGCTCCTTGTGCTTTCCGACCTTAAATCGTCTCTGCCCGCCATAATGCAACCTAACCTCTTGCGTTTTCACTTTCCTTTTTCTTCGCTTTTCTCTTTCCATGTATTAGAACTCCTTGCACACTTTCTTTTCTATACTTCACCGTTTTTCTTTTACTTTCCTTGCCTATGCTTTCCTTTCTCTCTAGTCAAAAATTCACTTATAATGCTGAAATACTCTGTATTTTCACGGAGCTGCACACACTCGATGTTGCTCACTCGGTGGTGCCACGTAAAGTTATCTGAACCAGTCTTATACCTGAGAACAGCTATTTAAAGGTTATAAAGATACCTTTTGAATGAGATATTGCAAAGGTCGATCAAATAAACTGTCTTGTATGTACATTTAAAAAGCGATAAAATTTCAATTTTTTTCTAAAATGTGTTTCATTTCAATGCAATCCCGTAACCGGAGGTAGGAATATAGAGCTACTGAAACATTTTTCATAAAAATTACATGTCATAGCTTAAAGAATGAGACCACGTAGGTAAAAAAAATCTGTTCGCTGAACTGAGCTAGGACGATTTTGAAAATATTCAAAAATATGTAAAAATGGGTACTTTTGGATCTATGAGAGGCCCAATTTGAAACCCTATGGCACCTAGAGAGCTGAAATGTCCGGGAGAACCTTCTTTCATTTTTTCATTTTTAATTTTCATAAAAATCTGATGATGCCCTTCTCCTCCCCCCTCCTCTCAACCGCAAAAGTGGTTCATATATAAATAAAACTGCTTATTTATAAAATTAGTTTACCCATAAAAAATCCTTTTTTACTCTGAAATTAAAGAATGACCTAATATTATTATATTTTCTATATATAACGCATTAAAAATATATTTATGTCTTCTAGTCAACTAATGTGAAAAAATAATACTCATACTTCAGTCCACGAAAAGTCACGATGGATGCATCGTTTAATGCATTTGCAAGAGTATATTCTACTTCGCTTATCAATTCAGTTGCAGATCTTTGTATGTTTTGAAAATTATCTTGGCCAAAATCATTATTATAAGGTTCTGTTATTGACATAGATAGTCTATACGTTTCTGAAAATTAATTTTGTTTTAATGTTCGTCCATAAAAAATATAAATTATATAATATAATTATCTGTCATATATAATGATGTAAGTAAATTAATGGTTTCAATCAATTTAAAATACAAGCACCGATGTTCATTATCATTCGGTATCTTATCTCCTACAATCACTCGGAAGTACGCAGAAAGTCTAAACTTGTTATTATTTTTTAAATATTCAAGACTTATTTCTGGTGGCAAGTTTGATGCTTCGTTACTAAAACCCAATGCTCGAACGCAGTCATTAAAATATTAAATATCAAAAAAGCTGTCTCGATAAATAAACTGCAATATCAATTGAGAAATTATATGGTTGAATATGCCCTCGAATTCGTGCAAAAAATCAGTTGTTGGATTACTGGTAACACAAAAGCCTTCGATTTCGTTAAATATGCAATTTTTCTAATACGCCGCTTTTTTTATCAAGTTCTTCAACATCGACATCATCAAAAAGTGTAGGAGCACCTAGCCGGCAATGTATAAAAAAAATTAGAAAAACATTATTTAAAAAAAAAATTTTTGAAAAAAAAAGTCATACTAGAATTAATCATTTTTACATACAGACAATAATCATTCGCAGATCTTTTGAAGCCTAAGTTTGTCATTACAGAGTTGAATTTATTGTTTCAATTCTTAGTCAATTTCTTTAAACCGTAGATTGACTTTAGTAGCTTACAGACTTTACCCTGGGTATTTAACCCTTCTGGGAGTCGCATATAAGTCATTTCACGTCAAGTCTCCTAGCGCGGCGCCCGCGCGGCATTATTAATCGAAATTGCTCAATTTGTAACTCGCCAGAAAAGCACCTAAACGCACCCAGAAAAAATATGTGCCATACGATTTTGATAGGAAATTTCCTCAGCTTTCCGATGGTGAAGTCAGATTTTTCGAAATTTCCCATTTTCCCCGGAAAAACTTGACATAAACTTTCAAACTCAAATATCTCAAAAACGGCATTTTTAAGATTTTTTTAAATAGTGCCAATCGAAAGCTGAGGTTTTTTTACATAAACAAACAAATTTTCAGAGAGTACTTTTGATAATTACTCAATGAAATACAGCGACGAATGTCAGCCGGGCGGCCGCGCGGCCGCCCACCCAGTCACCGTGCGCTAGTCGCCTCGCGTTTCTTTGTATAAAATCTATCTGCTACGCGTCTTTTTACTTTTTATCTTAGCAGAATTATCTTTACAAGGTCGTTTTTGACTCTTAGGAATACCTCTTTGATTTTTCACTCCTTTTTTTGTGTGACTATTTTGTATGTTTGTATTTTTTTTTGTTCAGCAGGTTTTTCTAATTTTTGTTTTGGATACACATCATAAGTAGATGCTGACGATGTCTTTTTTAAAATAAATGAGTTGTTATCAAGGGGAATAATGGCATGGTATTGCAGTGTACCTGGAATTGACTTATTTTTTTCGAATCTCTTTTTTAATTGTTGAGCTGCTTGCTCATAATCAGTTTTTTTACTGATGAAAACCTCAGTTTCTTTGCAATAGGTAATAGCCCATGCATGTAAAGTTTTAACTGAGGTAATATGATTTTTTGATATGAGCTGTAAACTAGCTCTTTTCGCACCACGTTTTATATTCGCCCCAATACCATCACAAGCTCCCTTACCATGAGCAGTGGCAGAGAAATGCCACTCAGCAGGAATGCCAAAATCTTCTTTGTGGTGCAATAGATTTTAAAAATTATGTTTGTTTTTGAAATGTTGAGTTGCACCGTCGGTAAAATAAAATATTCGCTTGGGCTCAAAACTATTTTTCAAATATTCTATTATTATCTTTTGATACGCATACACTGCCACTGTGTCATGCGCAAGATTATCAGAAATAATGGCAAGACTCTTATGTTTTTCTTCATTATTTTCTTTATAATAAACAACAACCGTAAAGATAGTAGCCTGGTTGTTGTTCCAATGGAACGATTGAGCAGAATTTTGCACTACGAAAGCATAGTTTTCTGCAAAATCACAGCTCACAAAAAATTCACCATCAGTAAGATTTTCTTTGAGATGTCTATAATACTGCGATTGATTTTTGGAAAAATAATCATGAGTTTTCAATTTAAGTAACTTATCACATAATAAATCAGTAAACTCATGATTATTCATAGTTTGCGATGCAATATTGCATCGATCTGTATGCAACCAATTATAAAAAGTAATTTCGTTAATATGATTATCTCTGAAAATAGCATTTAGCTGCTTTCGGAGATCAGTCACATTCGGACAATCCAAGCAGTTTCCCAAAAAACAATCGTCAGAAGGGTTGGAACATACTACAGCCTTAATAAACTCACGATAATCATCTGAACGCAGATGCGTATTTTCAGTGACGTTCAGTTGAGGTAAATCAGCAGCTTCTAGCATGAGGTTGACATTTTCGTGATGGACGCATACACAAACATTATGTGTCCCACTACTTCCAGAAAGAACACAATGGCTTGGTCTCAGCAGAGTAAATTTTGTAAATCCAATCTGAATCGTCTCATATTCATTTTTAAAATGACTATACAAGTCACTCAAGTCACCAAGTAGAAGTTGTTTTTGCACGTGGATTCTCTGGCCGTCTTTATTTTTAACCAAAATATATTCCTTCATTCCGACTCCAAAATTTTGGAGCCAGAGTGAGAAGGGAAATTCTCTCGTCTTTATTATCAGATGCAGCAAATTTTTCTTTTATTTGGTTTAGAACTGCTATACCTGCTTTTTGTTGATAAATAAGAGAAGAGCGATTTTCAGATTGGATTTTATACATTTTTTTTGCACAATACACAAATTTTTGACCCTTCAATAACCTGCGAGTAACTCTCACGAAGAGCAAAAGGAAAATTGATTAAATTCTTTGAAGAGCTATTATGATTAGCTTCTATCAAAAAATTACAGGATCTAGATGCAAAATCAGCCATTATCATTAAATGTTTCGAAGTGATGAACGATAAATCGTATTCAATGTATTGCTATGCAAAGTACAATGAAGATGATTTTGTATAAAAAAGCGTACTTAATAAAGAAAATTGGGGATAATATAATTGTGATTTTAAACATGACATCTATTGACACATTTAATAACGAAGCGTGGGCGGTCAGCGCACGGTGACTGGGTGGGCGGCCGCGCGGCCGCCCGGCTGACATTCGTCGCTGTATTTCATTGAGTAATTATCAAAAGTACTCTCTGAAAATTTGTTTGTTTATGTAAAAAAACCTCAGCTTTCGATTGGCACTATTTAAAAAAATCTTAAAAATGCCGTTTTTGAGATATTTGAGTTTGAAAGTTTATGTCAAGTTTTTCCGGGGAAAATGGGAAATTTCGAAAAATCTGACTTCACCATCGGAAAGCTGAGGAAATTTCCTATCAAAATCGTATGGCACATATTTTTTCTGGGTGCGTTTAGGTGCTTTTCTGGCGAGTTACAAATTGAGCAATTTCGATTAATAATGCCGCGCGGGCGCCGCGCTAGGAGACTTGACGTGAAATGACTCATATAAAGATCTTCTTCTATGTCACCATACAAGAATGCGCCCTTTACATCAGATTCAAATATAGGTAACCCCAACTGATTGGCAATACACAAGAACATTCGGATTGAAGTAAATTTAGCGACGCGAGTATATATACTATAGTATATATGGTTGATTCTCCCCAAGTCTGCTTTTTCGGGGTACAGAAATTTGGAAATTTTTTTGTTCAAATTTCGCGGTCTTGACCACTCAAACTTGTTTATAACCTTAAAACTAAAGTAAATATTAAGTATTAGACCTACAGATACCGCCGGTCAAAAACTAAGTATAGTTTTGTAAATTAATTGGTTACGGAGGTGACACGTAAAAACAATATTTAAATAAACAGGTAAGTAATTATATTTTTATTCTTTAATCATACTTTAAATATTACAAATGTGTATTTTGAGTAAATTAACAATATATAAGTCGGTGAATCTTAAAATTGATATATTCAGTACTTTACTCGTACAAGTAATCACTCAAATTGATGCATTTTTTAGCTCTGTAATGGATAATTAATTGAATTAAACTGAATTGTTATTGAATTTACTTAATAAGAAATTAAATAGTTAAACTAATATACCTTGAACTTCTTCTAGCTGCAGTAGGTTTCTGCCTTTCATCACTTTCTACTTGTCGTGGCGCATCACATTCTTCATCGAAGTCAACTTCTTGCGTCATTAATGGGTTTGCACACTTGCCTTTATACTTTGCAACAACTTCTTTTTTTAAACTATAATTAGTCTTTATTTTATTTTTTATTGTTTCAGGAGAATAATTAAGGCTTTCAAGGTGGTAGTGGACACATCTCAATTCAACACAATCATAGCAGCTCAAGGTATTGAAGTAGATTGTGCCTGGGGAACTGTTATGCCATTTAAACTATTGAACTTTCATCGTTACTTGGAAAGGTTTTAACTTTATATTTTCTAAAACTTGATCAATATCTTCAATATTTTTTTTTTATAGATGATACATGTGTATTTTTCAATCTTGAATTTAAGGTGTTGCAGAAACTTTCAAAATCTGGTACATCTTTACCATACCTAACTTCATCATCTGCAGTACGCTTCAAGATGCTGCCCACTCCATCTGCCTGGCTTTTACCGTGAGCTGAAATGCTGTAGTTATAACAGATGCTGGTGATTTGTGGGAAAATTTTTGTAAAGTGCTGTGTAATTAAATAAAACATTGTTTTATTTCTGTATTGGCTGCTTGGTCCATCACTCATTATATGTACAGTTTTCACAGTTTTCAGTATATTCAAGTAGTGCCGAATAGAATTTATAAAATGAGCCAGGACAGCTGCAGCATCATGTCGAAGACAATCAGAAATTGAAGCAAATCCTTGACAGATAGTTGTGGAGTAAATATAGCCTGTATGGAGACTCACTTGCTCTCTACCTGATCTAAAGTGAACAGCTTGTATTTCAAAGCTATATTTACAATTATAGTTTTCACTGAAGTCAATTATTACTAATACTTCATCAGGTTTTATACTCTCTCGAATGGATTTTTGTATGGTGTATTGATGAAGTATTTTCATCTCATGCTCAATGAATAATGGAATTTCTGACTTGAATTTTGCGATGAGATCTCTTATGTTGATGGTAAAAGTTTTTTTGTCTGGTCTTTGTACTATTATCTGCTTTTTTTGTTTTTTCTTTAATACGGTTCTCTTTTACAACCTGCCATTGGAAATAGGTGACATAATCATTAAAATTTTCAATTGATTCCAAATAAATTTCTTTGTTTTGACATGTAACGCATGTTCTATTCAGACAGTTTCCTGTTATTTTTTCACATGTTAAGTTTTTAATGATTTCATGGCTAGTATTTTCTTTTATTACACCAGTCTTGAATAAAACTTGTACCATCAATAAGAAATTTTCATGTATAGTGCAAGCGCATGTTTCCCTATTAGTTACTTTTAAAGCAACACAATTTTTAGGACGCAGCTTACAAAATGTTGAATAGGTAACATCTTTCAGATTTTTTTAATTTTTATTATTACTGCAAAATTGTTGATCTTGAAGTAATCTTTCATGTTTTTAGTTAAGTATTGTCTAGGAACTAATTCACCTCTTTGATCTCTTTTACATCCTTTTTTGCTAGGATCTATTGTAGTGTTATCCAGAAAAAATGTTGCAACTGACTCTTGAATTAATTTTTGTTTGATTTTTCTGTTCTTTTGGTATTCAACTATACCACCAGTAGCCTGGATTCTTCTTGCTGCTGGTGAAATTTTTTTCACAATAGACGAGCACTGATATCTTTTAGTAATTTTGCCAACTAGGATATTTGCAATACTGTGTTTATCT
The DNA here is from genome assembly GCA_034770305.1 of Trichogramma dendrolimi. NCBI lineage: Eukaryota > Metazoa > Arthropoda > Insecta > Hymenoptera > Trichogrammatidae > Trichogramma > Trichogramma dendrolimi. The sequence goes on from JAPMIB010000237.1 coordinate 102,174, forward strand.
TTATAATGTCTAGTTTTTAAATAATTAATTCTAATTTGTTTTTTAAGTGCTTCACTAACAATCTGAAATTACATAAAAAATGTAGTGGAATTTGTTAATGCGAGTAAAAATTTATACATTTATGTTTATTAATAGTTACCAATTTACGCTTTATTGTACTATGATTCTTTTCTGTATTAGACAAAAGGTCATCAACTTTCTTGGTAATTGGATCAACTTTTTTTGAACTACTCAGACAAAACCTTTGAAATCTTTTAGTGACAGCCATTAATCGATTTTTTAATGATTCATTTGCTCTCCTTAATTTTATATTTTCCTGTTGAGATTTTTTTTTTGCATTCAATGCTATTTTTATTGCTGTGCGTTTTTGTTTGCTGATAGGTGGCTGATTTTCCATTAGAGCCAACTGAATTTGTTTTTTATTTTCTCGACATTTTCTCTGTCGTTCACGTTGTTCTTTTCTTCTTATACCTTTTTCCCTTGCGCTCAGATCATTGATTGTTTTTATTTTTCCTTCGGATTTTCTCGCATAATATCTTTTACGTTCATTTTCACAATACTTTTCGTACTGATCAGAATCGTCTTGTATTGTTTTCCGATATTGTTGCATGTACTCGCGGTTTTTTTGCGCTCGAACTGATTTTTGTTTTTCATTCTTTTTCTAAAAGTTAGGTGCACATGCGATACATATAAATAGTAATTATAAATAAGAAAAAAAAACTATGGTTATAGGGCACTTACTGGTTTAGCTTTTATCACGATTCTTTTTGCTTTTTGGATTTTTAAAGCTCTAGCCGCTTTTCTTTCATCAACGACTTCTTTATTTTGAGCTAACAATAGCCGCGTTGACTTTCTCAAAGACATTTCACCTTTAATCAATTAATAGTACACGGAGGTGACAATTACGGAGGCGACAAATCGTTAATTCACTCAACTACGCCGGGAAACGAATGAACGAATAATATTCTCCGCACGCCTCGAAGTATTGTTTAAAAAAACGAACTTTTTGACACCACCCGCGTTCCAATACAGTGATACCAACTCTAGAATTTTATGCCCACGGAGGTGACGGTTTTTTTAAACATCAGAATTAACTAATAGAACGTACTTCGATACACAGCAAATATGAGATTTTTAAATATGTAACCGACAAAAATCGAATGTTTGGTCATTAAACTTGAGAGTCCAATAGTTTTCGACGTCAAAAATGAGTTAAATATCATGAAAATTCGAGACATTTTTCAAATGTACGTGAAATTTTTTTAAAACGTTTTTCAGGGACCTGCGGTATACTTAAACTATACTTGGGGTATATAGAACAAGCTCCGATAGTTATAATTGCGTTAGATGCATATAAAAATTCATGGCATATGCAAATAGAATCGATTTTGCGATCGAGACATGCCACGGAGGTGACATTTTGCATGTATATCTCCATGGCAAATTTGACTGGCACTAGAAAATTGAAATATATATGTTCTATCACGAAGAATACAACCATAATGAACAAATGACCGACTTAGTTTTGATTTATTTTGATTAATTTATAACGTCGCACTTGGACATGCAAAAAGCAGACTTCAGGAGAATCAACCATATATATATGGGCAAAGTCATAGTTAGCGTGATGGTCAAAAAAATTTTTTTTCTCAAATTATGTACTTTTGAAGAGTACTTTGAAAAGTAAAAATCCTGAAAGTTTCAGCCCTCTAGGTCCAACCCTATTGGATTTTCAGGGCCTCAAAGTTGAATTTTCTTATTCTGCTGATATTCTGCTTGTAATTCTGATTTTCTGGGGTTAATATGAAAAAATTGTCGAATCATGGTTTTTAATGTAAAATTTGATGTAGAATTCAAATTTGTACTTACAAATCATATATTTACTACTTCTAGACCTATAGAAATGATATTTTCAGGCATTAATCATATAGCTGTACAAAAATAAATGTGTTCGTCTCCTTCGATTAGGCCCATACTGTAATATGTTCATCGATACATAAAAATACAACTTCTGATAAATTTTAGTTATCGGCAGACAAACAGAATTCATTATTGAGCTTGATATGAGTCAAGAATCAAGGAAAATTAGAGAAAAACCATGTTTCTTGACTCATATATTAAGCTCAATAATGAATTTTGTCTGTCTGCCGATAATTAAAATTTATCAGAAGTTGTATTTTGATGTATCGACGAACATACGCTGTTGCTATTTGCACTCCAGATCTAGTTTCTAGGGTTTTTTTTCTACTATATAAAGCCAACTTCACAGTAAGAACCCACACGCACGCTCGCGCATGTCAATGCCGTTATAAGTACAATACGCCGAAAGCCCGTCTGCTATGTCGACAGTTATTTGCTTCTCTGTACTCGTCGCAGCAAAGTATATTTATTTTTAATTACGACTATCAATAACGTGACGTTAAAATGAGTGACACGTGGTACAAATACTCATTTCGTAAACAAAAGCAGTTAATTCGAAAATATTTATCCATTTCGGAAAAAAGAAACTTATTGTGTTTATCTCTGCAATATGATGTTTGCGGTTTTCGAAGTTTTTATCTAGTAGATGTGTTTAAGTTATTGAAGTCATATCCCATGCTATCTGATAAGCATTACTACGAGGTACGTATTTTCTATGTAATTCTAGTTTAAAATCTCGTATAATCTATGTGTTAAATTGTTTTGACCTATGTATGTTACAGATTATTACTGACAAATGTTGTCTGTATTTTGATATTGAGGTTCATCGTTCTAGCCAGTATATGATTGATGAGCTGCGTGGATTTGATTTATCTTTAAAGTTAATAAAGATTTATCTGACAAAACTTGTCGATGGGTTGGACATAGATCATATATATGACTTAATCACAGATGCAAGTGATGATAATAAATTCAGTCGTCACGTTGTAATTAGACTAATCACTGAAGAAGCTGAATTATTATTTAAAAATAATTTTGACACCTGCAGGCACCTTGTTTTCAGTTTTAGGCAGTTTCTCATTCAAACTGTTTTTAACTTTCCAAAATGTGAAGACAAAAATAATCTTGAACTATCTGGTATTTCCAATAGTGATGTAAATTATCTAAAAAAGTACCAAAAAAACATTGGCCAGACTATTCAAGATGAAGTTTTCCAATCATATTATACATTGTATGAGCTGAATATGGATTATGTTGCTGGAACTTTTTTAATGAATGGTAATATGATTTATTCAATATCTGATCACTATTTAATTATGTAATAAAAACTATGTTTCAAAAATGTTTAGGCACTTTCTTCGATTGGAGTGTTTATGATAAAAACAGACATTTCAGATTACCATTATCATCAAAAGTGGAAGATCCATCTCGCATTCTGCAGTATGATTTAGATAGATCTAAAATCCCATTTTCATCCGAACGAGGATATGCTGTTAAAATTCTCTCTGGTGTCAAAACCTTTTTCTGAAAACGTTTTTCCAATTAAGTGCTCAACATTTGATTCAAATTGTAACAATGAGAACAAGCTTCCTTCATTACATGAAACAATTTTAGTGGCTCAAAAAAAAGATTCTAAATTTCAGTTTTATAACCAAGAATTGGATATAAGCTGCAGCCAAAATTTAACTAAAGCTATCTCTTTTATTGAATAAATTGTTATACCTTCTACTGGAAATCACTACAGTGTTACTAATGTTTTTAAACTCAAATCGAAATTGTACTGCATTAATGTTTCTGAAAAGTATTGTCTCATTGAAACCAAATTTAATCAATCTAATAGAGTGTATTTTCTATATGATTTAGATATAAAATATAATTTACGGTTCAAATGTTTCAATTGTAAAAGTTCAGACTATTTACATATTCAAATGCCTTGTAATTAAATTCAACATCATGTTAAATTATAAAAAAATAATACTATTTTATCAGTACACTTGTTTGTTTTAATTAAGTTACATACACAAATGTCACGATGTTACATACATATACATGTATCAACCCGCAGTTAGCTAACAAATCCAATTATGTTTTTAAGCATTTCAATTCTGGCAATTCATGCAATATTACCTTTGAAATATTATTTAGAATAATTGAACAACCCACTGCTGTTGCACAAGCATCAAAGCCTGGTCGGCAGGCATATTTATTCGCAGGACTTTGTACGATTATTTTGCATAACTATAAATTAATTGTGCTCATATTTCGTCACCAAGTTCCAATAAAGTAAGGAAGTATAATTTATTCATATTTACGTAAATTTTGTAGGTGATTGTTATAAATTTACCTTCGAATTAACGTTTGTATGAACTGGGGACGTATAGCCTGGGCGCGGCGTGCCTAGGCCCTGTCCATATTGCATTCACATTTACGGAATCGCCCCTATGTACGAAGCAAGCGACATTCATGCGTATTTATAGAAATTCCGTAATTGATTAGTTGTGAATTTACCCCCTAATCAACATTATTGATAAATTTTATGAAATATGTCCGTCTTTGACATTGCCCTGGTTTTTATTGTTTTCCTTCAAATTTTCCTCATAAGCACGATATTTAAGGTTGCTTGTTGCATCGAATTCTTTTTCTTCGTCGAATACTTACAGATTTTACTATCCTATTTTAGACAGCGAAACAACAATGTGACTTTGAAAGAACTGAACCACTCGCGAAAAAACCAAACTTTGAGAACGGATGCAACTCAAAACGAAATATAACGTACGAGACGAACGTAACTATAATTCAGAACAAATGTTCACTACCGCAAACAGAATTCGAATGACCACTGCAGATACTACACGAGACAAAGAATCACGCAAGACAAGCGAACGCGAAGGTGTTGGTTGGCAGTGATTCGTACGTAGTCGACACGAGCGCTGCTGCGACGTAACGATATGTTATCGAAGACGCCGCTGTTTTGAATGGGGTAGTCGATGGCGTATTCGTAATATGAGTACTATACGGCCAGGG